>ML662898.1:414811-451893 GCA_007570785.1 Antilocapra americana
AAACATGTAACCACAACCAGTACTAACCTACAAAACGATGTCTTCCAGCTCTTTTCGTGCCTAGCGCAGCCATGGCTCAGGGTCCCAAGAAGCACCTGAAACGCGTAGCAGCTCCAAAACATTGGATGCTGGATAAACTTACTGGTGTGTTTGCCCCTCGTCCATCTACCGGCCCCTACAAGCTAAGGGAATGTCTCCCCCTAATCATTTTCCTAAGGAATAGACTTAAGTATGCCCTGACAGGAGATGAAGTAAAGAAGATTTGCATGCAGCGTTTCATTAAGATCGATGGCAAAGTCCGCACAGATATAACATACCCTGCTGGTTTTATGGATGTCATCAGCATTGATAAGACTGGAGAGAATTTTCGTTTGATCTATGACACCAAGGGTCGCTTTGCTGTTCATCGTATTATACCTGAGGAGGCCAAGTATAAATTATGCAAAGTAAGAAAGATATTTGTGGGAACAAAAGGAATCCCTCATCTGGTAACCCATGATGCACGTACCATCCGTTACCCCGATCCCCTCATCAAGGTGAATGACACCATTCAGATTGACTTGGAGACTGGCAAGACTACTGATTTCATCAAATTTGACACTGGTAACCTGTGCATGGTGACTGGAGGTGCTAACCTGGGAAGAATTGGTGTGATTACAAACTGGGAGAGACATCCAGGCTCTTTTGATGTAGTTCATGTGAAAGATGCAAATGGCAACAGCTTTGCCACATGGCTCTCAAACATTTTTGTTATTGGCAAAGGCAACAAACCTTGGATCTCTCTTCCCCGTGGAAAGGGTATTCGCCTTACCATTGCTGAGGAGAGAGACAAGAGATTGGCGGCCAAACAGAGCAGTGGATAAAGTGATCTCTATGTGATGTGATTGGAAAAGTCTTTGTACTTAATTAAAGATAATACCAAGTGATTAATAAAAAAAAGAAAGATGGTAACGAGAACCCTGCATGTGAGACAGCAAAAGGAACACAGATGTATAGAACAGACTCGTGGACTATGTGGAAGAGGGCAAGGGTAGGATGATATGGGAGAATGGCATTCAAACATGTTAATTATCATATGTGAAATCAATCGCCAGCCCAGGGTTGATGCTCGGGCCTGGTGCACCAAGATGTCCCAGGGGGAAGGAATCGGGAGGGAGGAGGGAGGGGGTTCTGGAGGGGGAGCATATGTAAACCCATGGCGGTTTCATGTCATTGTATGGCAAAACCAACACAATAAATATATATATATATATATTAAAAAAAGAGAAGAACTGAAGACTAAACATAGCTGAAGAGAGACTTTGTGAAAAGTAGAAGTTAGATAAACAATAAAGATTTACTGTATAGCACAGGGAACTATATTCAATATGTTGTAATAGTCTATATGAAAAAGAATAATCTGTCTATATGTGTGCAATCAGATATTCTAGAATGCTGTTAATCTCATTTTAATGGTAATTGTATTAGGGTGATAGGAATTGGGTAGTTGAGTTCTCAAATTTTTACTTTGAATTGTTGGAACTATTTATAAAGAGTTTGAATCATTTTTAGAACAATAAAGTCATGTGGAAATGGGAGGATTAGACTCAAAGGTCTCCAAAAAAGCTCTAAGTCTATGATTTAATATTCTATGAAGTAAACAGATTCATAATTCAGTAATGTCTTCACATTCTTTTTCTTTAAATAGTATTTTACTGAAATTTCTAACCACTTTGATCACTGATCTTTGTCTAGGCTTAAGGCCTACTGGAAAAACACTAAATGACCTCAAATAATTAACCTTAGAGGACAGTGTGGTCTAAGAAAAACAGCGATTTTTCCATACAAACAAAAGATTTAAAGCAGGAAGCATGCTATCTAATCTAAGAGCAATAAAGGAAAATGAACTTACACATAGTTTGAATATTTAATTATAATGACTGTAAATATCTACTTAAGTTGTAAATATATCTTACATTGGCCTCCCTTTCTTCAAAACAAGAGATCCAAATATATCATCCAGCAGGAACATCCAGTATCCCCCTAACCTCCCAGTTCTTTTAGACCTCTGTGTCTTTGTACACAATCTAATGCTTTCTCCCTCATTTAATTTGGACAAATGCCATTCACCTAGCAAAACTCAGTCCTTCCTACCACCACAGGCCCATTGCACTTGGCATCTACCTCCACTATAACAGTTCTCAGGGCCACTGTATGTAATTGTGTAGGTTGTGCACTGCACAAAGGCACCCAAACAAGGCAGGAAGTAGGTATGCAAATCCATCCTGAGCTCCCGTTCAAAGCCAGGTGGTACCTGCCTAGACAAAATCTCTTTTGTAAATCTGCACGAAGTTACCTTATAGATTCACACTGACTCTTGCAGTTGTTTGGATTGAAATCACAGTTTACCATCTATTGCCCCTCCTAGAGTATGCACTCATCAAGGATCTAGCACAGAGTAGAAACTGAATGTTTGTTTAATTGATTCAAATAAAGGTAAGATACAAACAGTTCCTGTAATCTCTTAAAATCACAGAGAAAACAAGTGATGGGCATTTTTCTCTCCCCTTACTTAGGTTGAAAAACATTTTTTTAATAAAGCTGTACAGAAAAAAAAGGAAGAAAATAAAACTAATATGTCATGAGTACCAACTCAGGGTCAGGAACTTCGCATATATTCTCTCATTTTAATGTTCCAAATAACCCTATCCCCTAAGTCTTACTAGGAGTGATAATCAAAACATTTAACAACCAGAAGAGCATGGACACCCACCATTCAGAGTGGACACTGGTCCCATCAGAACAGAGATCAGCTGTAAACAACTGGTCCACCTGTGCTGGTAAAGATTGGCTGAAAGTCAGCCTTGATATCATTCCCACATTACAGATGGGCAATCAATTGCTCAGAGAGTCCCCAAGCCAGTGCTGTTTCCTCCATTCCATGATTTCTCTCCCTGGTCTCCAAAACCCAGTGGGAGTGTGAGAAGTTGGGCTTAAGTTTCTTGTTTAGTCCAGTGTCTATTCACTAGATTACATCACTTCCCCAAAGAGGAATAACCACTGTTAATGACTCTAAAATAATAACCCTTATTTCATAAGTCACACACAACACAAATAGTCACATTTGCTTTAGAGTCACACATCTTATCTTAAATCTGAAAGGGACGTTTTTATCACCTGGTATATTGAAGAGGTTAGCCAAAGGAGACAATCCTTAAATAATGCTCCCAGTTCCCTTTGCAGTTGTTAAAGTCTATATTCTTTAAATTTGAACTACATAATGCAGTTCCTTTGAGCAAATACACTTCAACGGTTGAATAATATACCAAATGTAATTTTGTTCTGTGAAAGTTCAGGGCACTACTTTGCATCCTATATATTTTACTCTCAGTTGAGAAATACTAATCTTTTTTTCAGGACCTCGTATGTTCTTTGAACATATGTTCATTTTGAGATCCTATTATTTACCCAATCCTTGGATTAGCTACTGAGCAGCACTATGGCCAGACACTACACATCATGCCACATCCCTTCTGTGAATGAAGACATTCAACAATGTTTGGTTTGTTTCAAGGTTGTTTTCCATTACAACCCTGTAGGAGACTATAACAAATTTCTTTCTACTATAAAGTGAGTTCTTCTCTGTAAAGAAAAGGGGATTTTTTTTCCTTAGGTCAGTTTTACTACTATGTAATACTAACCTCCAGGTAATCGACTGATTCTGATTTGCGGCCCAAATTTATTTTTCTGGCAATAAAAGAGTGAACCTAAGGAAAGATTATCACTTTACAAATGCCTTTTGAAAGACATGATTTCTCCTTTTTTCTTTAACAGAAATAAATGGTGAATGTTTTAAAAATTCAAAATTTGCAGAAAGAATTGTTGAAATGACAATCAACCAAACTATGAAATACATAATTTAGGACTACACTAATGCAAGTACACATAGAAAATATTGCACATATGCCTTTTGTAATACAGGTTCTGGATCTTCTTTCTATGCAAGTCATGGGAATGGTGCTCAAAATATTTAACAACCAGTGGAGCATAAACATCAGCCAAACAAAATAAAGGGCAACATAGCCCTGAAATAGAAGCCCAAACTCCTCTGATAGAGAACAAATGAACTATTCAATTTCAATAACCAGCACAGCTGGTTATGAAATAATTTTATTTATATTTTAATATTATATTAAATAATATCTATTACTGTGGGCAAGAATCCCTTAGAAGAAACAAAGTGGCCATCGTAGTCAACAAGAGTCCAAAATGCAGTACTTGGATGCAATCTCAAAAATGACAGAATGATCTCTGTTCATTTCCAAGGCAAACCATTCAATATCACAGGAATCCAAGTCTAGGCACTGACCAGCAATGCTGAAGAAGCTTAAGTTGAACGGTTCTATGAAGACTTACAAGACCTTCTAGAAGTAACACACCAAAAAGATGTCCTTTTCATTATAACAGACTGGAATGCAAAAGTAGGAAGTCAAGAAACTCCTGGAATAACAGGTAAATTTGGCCTTGGAGTACAGAATGAAGCAGGGCAAAGGCTAATAGAGTTTTTCCAAGAGAACACACTGGTCATAGCAAACACCCTCATTCAATAACACAAGAGAAGACTCTATACATGGACATCACCAGAAGGTCAATACTGAAATCAGATTGATTATATTCTTTGCAGCCAAAGATTGAGAAGCTCTATACATGCAGCAAAAACAAGACCAGGAGCTGACTGTGGCTCAGATCATGACCTCCTAATTGCCAAATTCATACTTACATTGAAGAAAGTAGGGAAAACCACTAGACCATTCAGGTATGACCTAAATCAAATCCCTTCCGATTATACAGTAGAAGTGAGAAATAGATTCAAGGGACTAGATCTGATAGACAGAGTGCCTGAGAAGCTATGGACAGAGGTTCATGACATTGTATAGGAGACAGGAATCAAGATCATCACCAAGAAAAAGAAATGCAAAAAAGCAAAATGGCTGTCTGAGGAGGCCTTACAAATAGTTGTGAAAAAAAGAGAAGTGAAAAGCAAAGGAGCAAAGGAAAGACATACCCATCTGAATGCAGAGTTCCAAAGAAAAGCAAGGAGAGATTAGAAAGTCTTCCTCAGTGATCATCAGTGCAAAGAAACAGGAAAACAACACAATGGGAAAGACTAGAGATCTCTTCAAGAAAACTAGAGATACCAAGGGAACATTTCATGCAAAGATGGGCTCGATAAAGGACAGAGATGGTACGGACCTAACAGAAGCAGAAGATATTAAGAAGAGGTAGCAAGAATACACAGAAGAACTGTACAAAAAAGATCTGCACGACCCAGATAATCATGATGGTATGATCACTCACCTAGAGCCAGACATCCTGGAATTCAAAGTCAAGTGGGCCTTAGGAAGCATCACTACGAACAAAGTTAGTGAAGGTGATGGAATTCCAGTTGAGCTATTTCAAATCCTAAAAGATGATGCTGTGAAAGTGTTGCACTCAATATGCCAGCAAATTTGGAAAACTCAGCAGTGGCCACAGGACTGGAAAGGTCAGTTTTCATTCCAATCCCAAAGAAAGTCAGTGCCAAAGAATGCTCTAACTACTGCACAATTGCACTCATCTCACGTGCTAGTAAAGTAATGCTCAAAATTCTCCAAGCCAGGCTTCAACAGTACATGAACCACAAACTTCCAGATGTTCAAGCTGGTTTTAAAAAAGGCAGAGGAACCATAGATCAAATTGCCAACATCCTCTGGATCATTAAAAAAGCAAGAGAGTTCCAGAAAAACATCTATTTCTGCTTTATTGGCTATGCCAAAGCCTTTGACTGTGTATCACAACTAACTGCAGAAAATTCTGAAAGAGTTGGGAATACCAGACCATCTGACCTGCCTCCTGAGAAATCTGTATGCAGGTCAGGAAGCAACAGTTAGAACTGGACATGGAACAGTGGACTGGTTCCAAACAGGAAAACAAGTACATCAAGGCTGTACATTGTCACCCTGCTTATTTAATTTATATGCAGAGTACATTATGAAAAACACTGGCCTGGAGGAAGCACAAGCTGGAATCAAAATTGCCAGGAGAAATATCAATAACCTCAGATATGCAGATGACACCACCTTTATGGCAGAAAGTGAAGAAGAACTAGAGAGCCTCTTGATGAAAGTGAAAGAGGAGAGTGAAAAAGTTGGCTTAAAGCTCACCATTCAGAAAACGAAGATCATGGCATCTGGTCCCATCACTTCATGGCAAATAGATGGGGAAACAGTGTAAACAGTGACAGACTTTATGTTTTGGGGCTCCAGAATCACTGCAGATGGTGATTGCAGCAATGAAATTAAAAGACACTTGCACCTTGGAAGAAAAGTTATAACCAACCTAGACAGCATGTTAAAAAGCAGAGACGTTCGTTACTTTGCCAACAAAGGTCCATCTAGGCAAGGCTATGGTTTTTCCATTGGTCATGTATGGATGTGAGAGTTGGACTATAAAGAAAGCTGAGCACAGAAGAATTGATGCTTTTGAACTGTGGTGTTGGAGAAGACTCTTGAGAGCCCCTTGGACTGCAAGAAGATCCAATCAGTCCATCCTAAAGGAAATCAGTCCTGGGTGTTCATTGGAAGGACTGATGTTGAAGAGGAAACTCCAATACTTTGGCCACCTGATGTGAAGAACTGACTCATTAGAATACACCCTGATGCTAGAGAAGATTGACGGCAGGATAAGAAGGGGACGACAGAGGATTAGATGGTTGGATGGCATCACCGACTCAATGGACATGAGTTTGAGTATATCTGGGAGTTGGTGATGGACAACAGGGAGGCCTGGCATGCTGCAGTCCATGGGTCTCAGAGTTGAACACGACTGAGCGACTGGACTGACTGAACTGATTATATTAAATATTACCATATTGATCAAAATAACCAGGATGGTGGGTACCATCTGAAAATCAACTTTGCCAGTCAATACACTGTATTCAAAATGTTCATCAGTGCCTGCCAGGCCCTAGGCCCATTGTGCAACTGCCCTATCCTTAGCACTTACTCCCCACGCATCCATGTTCTACATGATATCACTCTGCTCTGCACTGGCCACAGTCAAGAGGACTCAGAATGGAGTCACAGTCCAAAAGATGAAAATCCCTAGGCCAGCTGGCAACTCTTTTTGGCCTGACACAAAAAGATAACCTGGCCAGCCAATCCATTTCCTAGTATTAGCAACTGGAGTTAGGAAACACAAGTAGCTGTTGGTCCTTTCCTGGCAGGAATGGAGAATGGGAAAGGTGATAAGAAAAAGATCATGAAATACACAAGTGTCAGCAGTTCATCACAGAACTACATGTGGACATCACAACAGCCAGGTGCCAGGAGGGATGGGACACAGGGAGACCTCTGTTTGGGAATGACAAATATAGAGGTTCCCAGGCACACAAATAACAGAAGACCTAGAGAAATTCTCCTGGATTGAGACTATCACCAAAACCCCATTTCTTGTTTTTTTTTTTTAATTTTTACTATTTGGAAAAACAAAACCCACTTCTACTTGACCACCAGAGGCCTGATTCAAGCACCCTAGAACGGCGGGTTTCAAAGTGTGATTCCCAGGCCAGCAGCATCAACATCACCTGGGAACTTATTAGAATGCACATTCCCATGAAAGCAGGAACGCTGAGGGTGAAGCTCAGCTGTCCGTGGTTTAATAAGCCCTGCAGGTGATTCCAATCTAAGCTCCAGTTTGAGAGCCCAGCCCTCAAGCTGGCTTGGCCAAGAGTGCCAGCGTTACCTGCAAATGCATTGCTGCTGCCCTCCGGGCATCTCAGGGGTAAGCCTCCCAGAGGCAGATTGCCAGTGGGTCAGATTTGCTCATCAAGGAAGTCACTTCTTTGTAGTTTGTGTATGCCTACCAGTTCCAGTGTAAAACCCACCACTTCCAAGCAGCTGCTGGATGCAGTATATATTCTGAACCAGGAGCCACAGACAGGCCCAGAAATTGAAGGTCTTAAGATATCACCTAAGAGTTCTAGACATTGAGTCTGATGAGCAGCTTTTTATGTGTTCTTTTCATATTGTGTGAGTGTGTGCTGAGTCGCTTCAGTGGTGTCTGACTCTTTGCGACCCCATGGACTGTAGCCTGCCAGGTTCCTCTGTCCATGAGATTCTCCACGCAAGGATACTGGAGTGGGTTGCCATGCCCTCCTCTAGGAGAATCTTCCTGACCCAGGAATCGAACTCGCATCTCTTGCATTGCAGGCAGAGTCTTTAACACTGAGCCACAGGGGAAGCCTTTACTTCTAGAAAAAATTGGGTTGTCTTTCTCCTGGAAGTGGGGGGAGCAGGTGTTTGTGGCTGAAGTGTGATAGGGAGACCCTTCTAGGCAGAGAAACTTGGGTCCTGCATGTAGCAGAAAGGTTGGTGGAACAACTGGGCAGTAACCAACTAGAGGGACATGCCTGTTAGCTACAGCCTGCCTTCACTGCTGCTTGTGCCGCCAAGTTTTTAATATCACATAACCTTGTCCTCTAGCCACAGAGTGTACCCCTGACCTGGGTACAATCAGGTCAGTCAAAACACTTACCTACAATGTGACCTGATGTAGAAGAGGATCTGTATACCTGCTAGTCTCCCACTCAGAAATGTGAAGGCTGAAGCAGTTAGAAATGACAGCTGAAGCTTCCCAAAAAGGCCCTGAAGAGAAGAATCTGTGAAGAGTCACAGCGAGGCAAACCAACAACAAACAAACACAGAACACTCTGCACAGCACGGGTTTCTAAGACCTAAAATCAGTCGGCCATCCATTAAGGCCATAATCACAGAAAGAAGCAGAGATACTGAGAATGATAGTGATAGGGACATCGCTGTCAGACATCATGGAGTCTTGGAGAGATGGAAAGCAGACCTACCTGGATTCCTGATGGTTAGTGTCCTTACAATAGCCACCTTTTCATGGTTAGGTGATCAGTTACTGGAATGCCTGAGGAGGGGGAGGGCTATTTAAATGAATTTGAGTGTAAGAGAAGGTGAAGGCAATTAACAAGAGACCCAGAGTCCATTAGAAAGACAAAGAAAATGAAAGAAAGAAACAAAGAAATACATGCAGACCATCAGAGACAAAGTGCCTACAGATGCAAACCTTGAAAGGCTTTCTGTTGAGATAGAGTCAAGGCCACAACCCCTTCTTCCAGGAGGTTAAACCAAAGTGCAATTAAATGAAGAATGAATAAATGAATGTACCAATAAATAAATAATAAACACATTTTAAATGAACGTGTAGGTAATGACATTTGTCGGGATAGAGAGAGGGGACTCTGGCCAAGGTCCAGTGACAGAAAGAGCAACAGAGCTTCTGAGATCAAATCACAATGAGAATACAAGGAGCACTGTGGGCCAGACCTTGTCCAATAGAATCAAAGAGGAATGGAAGGACTGAGTCTGTAGAAGAGGATCTGTATACCTACTAGTCTCCTACTCAGAAATGTGAAGGCTGAAGCAGTTAGAAATGACTTAGAAACTCCTTCAAAAGGTCAAAAGGAGTCTGTGGGGTGGCAAACCCAGGGACCAATCTCAGCCCAGCTCTTCTGGCACCCTGAAGAAGAGTTAGTTAATGTTTTAAAGAGCTCATGTTTGGATTTCACATCATTTTTTACCTTTCCTCAGGAGTGGCCTGGGTGGGGATCTCACCCCAGGGCCCTGGAAGTGATGGAGTGGGGACGTTCTGCCCTGGACATATCAGTTCACTTATCACAAGTGGCAACATACAGTCCAGCACCAGCCATGGCCTCTGGAGCAATGAAGGAATCACAAACCTTGCCAAATTCAGTGGCAGCAAAAGTGGCATGGAAAGCCTGTTCTGAAGTAAACAACTTAGTGTAACAAAGGCGGAGGTTTCCAGCCTCAAAAACGGCTTATGTAAATCTTGGCCTAGTGCCAAGGTTTTAGGTGTTTCCCACTGATTGAAACCGCCCACCCTGGCCAGGCACCATAGTAACCATTTGCATGAGTTGTTTTACAATAGGAGGTCCTGCCAAGGAATGCAGAATGAATAAGCCACCACCCACCTGAAGAGTTCAGGAAAGGTCAAAAGGAGACACCACGTGTCCGACCACCTCCCAGAATCTTTCTCTCTGGCATCCATCTTGGCTGAATAAGGCATGCACCACCAACAAGGACTCTGAGTCAGAATGATTGGCTAAAGACAACCCAGAAATTGATCCCATCACCGTAAGCCATGTGGCAGAGCTGTTCTCCTGGGTTCCCTTACCCTACTGCTCTCCACCCTGGTGCCCTTTTCCAATAAAATCTCTTGCTTTGTCAGCACATGTGTACCCTCAGACAATTCATTTCCATGTGTTAGACAAGAGCCAAGTTTTGGGCCCTGGAAGGGGTACCCCTTCCTGCAACAAAGGGTCAGGCAGAGGACCAGACAGAGAACTTGGGAAACCCTGTGGGGCCTTGGGACATTACCAGATAGTGCAGGACATTTGCTCTGAAGGCCTCTATTCTGACCCTGCCATTTTTGACCCCCAGAACACTTTTGTTCTGAATTTTGTTCTTTCATCCACCCAAAATATGGACCATTCAGGTGAGAGGAATTCAATTTTACTAGGAGTTTAATACCTTTATTTCAACTTTTTTTCTTCTTGGAATGTATAAATAGGGATTTGATGCCTTGAAATCAGCTAAGCCCGAGAGAGGTGTGCTAATCTTCCCACGAATGGAGATGGCACATGTTGCATGAGGGTTTCTTCTCAGAGTACTCCTGCTTTACCAGTTTATAGCCATGATAACCTCAAGTGCAGTGACTGAGAAAGAAAAAAAAAAGACAGCCTCTGAAATCCAAAAGCTGGTGGCCTGGTGCTCAAAGCTAGGCCATGTTCTTCTTCCATTGGACATTTTAATAAGTTCACATAAAACTTCAAACAAGTATTGTTTGAATGTGAGACAAAGCAAGGACACTTCATAATTTTGTCTTAAGCACAAGGTCAAAGTCACTGTGCTCCAAACAAACTACCAAACATCCCTCCCTCTTGGCTAAATGAGGAACTGCTGTTTCTTTACCAGTTAGACGTAGTGGTCCCCAGTCTTATTGGCACCAGGGACTGGTTTCATGGAAGACAATGATTCCACGGACCAGGGTTGTGGGGTGGTTTGGGGATGATTCAAGCACATTACATTTACTGTGCACTTTATTTCTAGTATTATTACATCAATTCCACCTCAGATCATCAGGCATTAGATCCCAGAAGTTGGGGGCCCCTGATTATAGCTTTATCCTTTCTCTAGCCTGCTTTTCCTATAAGAAAGATTTCAATGAGAAACCCAGTCATAGAATAGTCTCTGATTCCTGACAGCATCAATCTAGAAAGAAACTCCACTTCCTCAGACCCTTCCCCTACTTAACCAAAGCCCAAATCCTTTAATAAGTAGGTTCCTTCTATTATCCTCTCACTGAGAGACCCCATGGCCTCCCAGGTTGTGCATTCAGCCTCTCTGTAGCAAGTAGTAAACCCAACCTGATCAACTACAGGTGTGTTCCTGGTGGGCTTTAGCTGAAGGGCATTGCCTTGCCCCTAACATGCATTCTTTTAATTGATTTGTCTTTATTGCTTGTTTGTGTGTGTGTGTTTTGCATGGAAGGTGGAAAGACAGAAACTTTCAATATTATATTTATGATTTTGTAGAGGTAACAGAGTTTCTTATTGAGTGTAAAATATCTACAAAAAGTTTAAAAAGAACAAGTAACTAGTCATAATTATATTAGGAGAAATGCCTGTTTGCGTGTTACACTATGATAATTAATGTTACTTATAAACCACGTGAGTCCATTTTAATGAAATTTTGGTGGTATTTTAACAAAATGGCTGTCAAAGCAGGGACTCAAGGATGCATAACATTTTTTCCCACTTGAAGTAACAGTAATTGCAACTTTTATTTAGGATTTGCACCAAAGGTGATTGCCAAGAACAAATCACGAGGGGAAAGATTGTATTCACAAGCCTTGGATGTGCAATAGCAGAGATCCATCCTTAAGAGTGGGGAAATTCTGGGACATCTGAGGGGAGCTGCACACAATTTCCTGTGGGATCACCAAGAACCTATCAATTTCCGAGTGTTAATAATAAATATAACTAGTAGAACTAATCAACACAAAATAAAATGGTCAGTGTCAAAGATAGCACATGTTAAGATGTATTAGAAACAAAAAGCTGAAAAAAATACATGTCATTTGTAACATTGGAAACTAAAAACTGACCTGAGAAAGTTTAGACTTGGTGGAAATAACCACCATAAAAAAAACATGGCAACTTGTAAAACTGCATAAGATAAAATTTGTTATTTACTATAATTTTACATATAAAAATCACAGGTTCTTAAAATTTTTAGACATGTAAACTTTGACCCAAGGAAACAGACTTTGATAAAAAATAACATCCACAGACTATAATTTACAAAGCAAATTTTGCTATGAAAAATAGTTCATTGATAAAGCAAATCTTTACTGTGAACTTAAAATGAAACTAATGAATCCCAAAGAAAATAGTGATACTTTCAGTAGAATAAAAATACAAATGGAAAATAAAATCAGTACAGTTTAGAAAATCAATCAAGGACTTTAGTTGGCCTAAGGGAATTTGTTTCAATAAGAATTTGCTCAATTAAAAAAAAATCTATGTTGGGGTATTAGTTAGGATATAGCTCCAGATACCAATGACAACAAAGAGCAAAAAGAGTGGCTTAAACAGATGGAAAACTATTTCTCTCTTAAGACACAGTCTGGAAGTGGGAGCACCCAATGGCTAGTCAGGCAGTTCCACGGTCATCAGGGACCCAGGCTCCTTGTATCCAGCTGCTACACCATCCTTGATGTGCTTCCACATCACTCAAGGTGGTTACTCAAAATTCGGCCATAATAGGCACATTCTAACCAGCAGGAAAGAGGTAAAGAGTAAGAAAACCTCTTCTTTTAAGGACACTTTCCAGGAGTTGCAATGTCACTTCTGTTTACATTTCACTGGCCAAAACTTAGTATGCAGCTATACCCAGCCACAAAGGAAACAGCCTAATGTAGTCTTTTAGACAACTGGCAAGGTGAACAGCTGAAAATACAGTCTTATTACTAAGCAAGAAGTAAGAGATGTACGTGCTGCATGTGCTCAGTCGCTAAGTCATGTCTGACTCTTTGCGACCCTTTGGACTGTAGCCCACCAGTCTTCTCTGTCCATGGGATACTTCAGGCAAGAGTGACTTGCCATTTCCTCCTCCAGGGGATCTACCAAACCCAAGGACTGAACCAGCATCTCCTGTGTCTCCTGCATTACAGGCAGATTCTTTAACCATTGAGCCATTGCGGAAGCCCCTTAAGACATATATAGGGAAGCAATTAGCAGTCTCTTTCTCTTTTAGCATAATGGTGACATATATACACCCTTGTACTCAAAAATGGGGAGTCCAAACGTTCTTGTAGCCAAATAGGTAAGGGATCCAAACTAGGAGCTCAAAAAGACTACTAGTTCAAACGGCAGAGTAAAAAGGCAGGTGCAAAATATCTTGATGCCCTTCATGGACACATCAGGAAGGAAGGTTCTAAGTGATAGACTCTGGACTTTCCATTGAGCTGTGTACAAAGGGATTCCATGTTATAATTTGGGACACTCCTAAAGGACTGTTATTCGCACACTAACTATAAATCAGGACACCTCAACAGAAGCTTGTGGTAGATTCTTGTCCACCCACACCTCGTATTCAGACCTTTGACAATGTAATTTTGCAGCACCTCTCATCAAGAAGTGGAGTCAATTTCCCTATCCTGTAAATTTTGTCTGGCCTTGTGATATGCTTTGACCAGTAGAATCTAGTGTGGAATCCAAGACTGGGCCTCAAAAAATCCTTCTAAACTCCTGCTCTTTCTTTTGAATCCCTGCCAAGCTACCATGTGAACAAGCCCCAGCTAACCTACTGGATGATAAAGCTACCCCCATTGCCCAAGCTTACAATCAGTCAATTCTCACAACCAGAGCTACTTAGCCAGTAGCTGACCATAGATATGTGAGTGAACATGAGCCAAAACCAAAAGAACCACCCATCTGAGCCCAACCAAAACTGCCTACTGACAGAATTTGAGTTCAAGAAATGGTTATTTTAAGCCACTAAGTTTTAAGAGTGGCTGCTAGGAAAAGCTAACTGATGCAGAGCCTAACTAAAGTAAAGCCAAACCAAGCTCTGCTGTTGCTGCTGCTGCTAAGTCACTTCAGTCGTGTCCGACTCTGTGCAACCCCATAGACGGCAGCCCACCAGGCTCTTCTGTCCCTGGGATTCTCCAGGCAAGAACACTGGAGTGGGTTGCCATTTCCTTCTCCAGTGCAGGAAAGTGAAAAGTGAAAGTGAAGTCGCTCCGTCGTGTCCGACTCTAAGCAATCCCATGGACTTCAGCCTACCAGGTTCCTCTGTCCATGGGATTTTCCAGGCAAGAGTACTGGAGTGGGTTGCCATTGCCTTCTCTGAAACCAAGCTCGGTTACCCTCAAAGCCTGAAGCTAACTCTGAATAGTCTCCTTAACATATTAAGTCCAAACCCCTGCACCCTGGGAGGTACAGCCACTAGTTAACAGGTCCAGGAGGCTCAGGTATCTTGCCATTATCTTGCCATGCTCCAGCACCTAGCATTGTGGAAGATGTTCACATGAAGAAAATTACAGCATGCACGTTATTCACACACAGTTTATCTTGCTTTTTTAACCATAAAAGTGAATCTTTTAAAAACACAGTGTGTCTATATTTAAATTTTAGCAGTAAATGTGCATTTATAATAGCATATGAAAGCAACACTTTTTCTCCTACTATCGTGACTAGCAACAGTTGCCATCTCCCAGAAGAGAAGACTCAAAATACTGTGACACTGTCCCATAATGGGCCATTGTTCTCAAGGACTCAAGTCCACTGACAAATTGTCTCACCAATATTCACAAAATATGGTAAATAAGAAATCCCACTTAGGTGATTTGATTCTCACGAGAAGTTGTCAGGTTTGCATTCTGTAATGGTACTTCTCATGATATTTTGTGGTAGTCAGCGTTCCAGCCATATATCAACATTAAATCAACCACGGGCTATAGAAAACAGACCTGGGTACAGAAATTGGCTATCTAAGCAGTGCAAGCGGTGTCCATATTGGCCTCCAGGGGAAGGGGTTCAAGGCTCCTCTCTGATCCTCTTCCATCCTCTTACACAAGTCATGGCAGAGTGCTCAACTGATGGGTAAGATTCCTGAACACCTGTTGAACCAGTTTCTAGTGGGTGGAACCTTAGGAATATAAACAATCCCATATGGATGAAAAGCCTGTTTCTGGATTCATTCCATCTGGAGCTGGTAGCTGTGAGCTTTTTTCTCATTGGAGTGGCAAATTCTGAAGTTTGATTTTGGCTTACAGGAAATGCTAAGCCATTCACCCTGCTTTAGTTCTGAGTTGCAGGCTGCCTCTACCCTAAGCTGCCTTGTGATCAAGCCCAGCTCAATAGAGTGCTGAACTAGGGTTTGGAGCCAATGTTGCAGTTAACAAAATGTTGTTTTTCATTCTTTTGACACTCTTTTATGCATGTGTATCCTCTGTAGAACAGCAAGAGTGGTGGGACCAAGGCAAGATATAAGTACTCTTGACTTCCCTGGCCTACTACTACCCTAATTCCATTCGTTACTAACACCTGGACCTTACCTCCATCCCTAATGCTAACATGGTCTCAGTAGACAGAAGAAATATGTCCTAGAAACTGACATTCAGAGGGCAAGGTCCCACAAAAGAGATTGAAGTTCAGTCCTCAAACTTGCAGCACTGCTTCTGTAGACCCAAACTATAATCTCCCATGTGTAATAGGCAGGTATTGGTATTGGAGCTAGCCTCCAAATAATCATTTTAGGAGCTAGCCTTGTCTGTGACTGCAAAGTATGGGAGCAGGAATGTCTCTAACACAACCTAGGTCTCCCTACAAGAAGTGTGTGACATTTTTGGCCTATTGGATGGTTAGATCCAAACAATCATATGGCCAACTAGATGGCAGGCCCAGGGATAAAAAGAAAATGATGAAGAGATGAAATTCTGGTGGTATCATGTGCCTTCTCTGAAGTTTTCTTAGTCCCTTCTCCATGCTACATTCTCATGTTGACTCTGATTTGGGCATCCTCTAAATTCTAATCTACGAATTTATAGAAAGATAAAAGGATAGAGTGACAAAAAAATAACCATTAGTGATTTGCAAGGCTTAATCAGGACACAGTACATTACTTGCAATGGCTTTTCCGATCAGAATCTTCAGTGAGCACTGGCCAAGCTCCAGTCATGGCTGTGGATTTCAGAGATTTCCACTGTGGTATGCAATCATTGCAGAGAGGTAGAGATCACTAGTAAAAAAAAAGAATCCAGGTCTTTATTGCCTGGGGAAGGTAGCCTCTTGCCCTTAGAGAATTGAGGTGGCCCGGACATAGTGGAAGGCCCTTTACCAGGTAGCATGATTACAGGATATTTTAAATGAAATAAAATCTCTTGTCCAGGAGATAATTTGAGCTGTAGGGGTGATGGGAGGCAAACTAGGAAAGAGGAAATTAAGGGAAAGAAGAAACCTTGAGATCTCAGAAACCAGGATGGATATATATGAAAGGAAAAAAGGACATACCTACAAAGATACACCCAGACTTAATTGTAATCAGGTATCATGAATGTAAAAAGCCACCTATCCAATATATACTGGGAAACAGTAGATGGAATACCAAGCCAGTATTAATAGAAAATGGGTAAATTATATTTTGGTAATGCTCTTATATGGCCAGTACAAAAACTAAATGGCATTTGGAGACTTACAGTTGATTCTATGACAGAGACAAATAAGGCATCAATCCTAACTGATGATGACTGTCACATACCAAATACTCTAGCCAAGATGAGACCTTATTCAAAGATATTTTCTGTCTTAGATATAGCAAATAGGCATTAGTGTCTGCCACTGAGGGAGATATGTTAATTCAAAAATGTATTAATGATGGAAGGTAGACAATTAACAGGAACAGTACTCACCATCAACCTCCCACAGGTATATGGAGACCCTAAAAAATAGGCCACATAATTAGATAGTCCAGCACATGGACAAATCTAGTATCAGGTCACAGAAAGATCAGAAATTAACTAACCATGTCTTGGGGGCAATATGGAAGGCAAGGTTGAAAGTCAAGAGAAAGATATAGCTTGAATCTGACTTAAGAGTGGCCTAAATGAAAGTTCTCCCAGTGGGAAAGCAATGTATCAGGTCACTAGACAGACCAACAGATGGAAAAAAAAGCCTGTTATGACCAAGTTTCTGTAATGGCTATATGGAACAGTACAGTGAGAAAGGCCAACACTTAGTCCAGTTACCTAAATGAACCACTGCTACAGGGAAGGGGCGCCAACCAGCATGGAGAATGCTTGAGAAAGACAACAGCCTGGATACCATCTCTGGCCTTACCAAAAATTTGGGAAGCTTTTAACCTCTTCTTGGTAATTCCTAATTCCTAGTATCATAGCTATTGGTGAGAATCCAGTACTTTGTACAGTGCAAAATATCCTGGGCCAGTCAAGTCACACACTAACTGTCCACAGAGGGGTAGATCTTCTAGGAATCAATGATATTCTATTGATCATTACTCTTCTTAAACACCCAACACCTTCTTGTGAAATAACTAAGGGTTAAGAAGAGCAGGGGAAAATATCAATAACCTCAGATACACAGATGATGCCACCCTTATGGCAGAAAGTGAAGAAGAACTAAAGAGACTCTTGATGAAAGTGAAAGAGGAGAGTGAAAAAGTTGGCTTAAAATTCAACATTCAGAAAACTAAGATCATGGCATCTGGTCCCATCACTTCATGGCAAGTAGATGGGGAAACAATGGAAACTTTATTTTGGGGGGCTCCAAAATCACTGCAGATGGTGAGTGCAGCCATGAAATTAAAAGATGCTTGCTCCTTGGTAGAAAAGCTATGACCAACCTAGACAGCATATTAAAAAGCAGAGACATTACTTTACCAACAAAAGTCCATCTAGTCAAAGATATGGTTTTTCTAGTAGTCATGTATGGATGTGAGAGTTGGACCATAAAGAAATCTGAGCACTGAAGAATTGATGCTTCTGAACTGTGGTGTTGAAGAAGACTCTTGAGAGTCCTTTGGGCTGCAAGGAGATTAAACCTGTCAATCCTAAAGGAAATCAGTCCTGAATATTCATTGGGAGGACTGATGCTGAATCAGAACCTCCAATACTTTGGCCTCCTGATGCAAAGAACTGACTCATTTGAAAAGATCCTGATGCTGGGAAAGATTGAAGGCGGGAGAAGGACGACAGAGGATGAGCTGGCTGGATGGCATCACCGACTTGATGGGACATGAGTCTGAGTAAGCTCCTAGAGTTGGTGATGGACAGGGAAGCCTGGTGTGCTGAAGTCCATGGGGTCACAAAGAGTCAGACATAACGGAGTGACTGAAATGAACTGAACTGAACTGAAGAAGAGCTACGCATACAAGGTGTTTTAATTTGGGTTTCCTCGGAAGCAGACCCTGAGACAAAGATTCTAACGCAAGCAGTTTCTTTATGAGTTGGCCCCAGGAAAGATTCAGACAGGAGTGAGGAAGTGAGAGAGGGAAATGAAAGCAGTCAGTATGGAGTTTGTTATCAACACAGCCACAACTGGCCGACTGGAGCTTTGTGCCATGGGTAAACTCTGGGGAACAACTTTGAAATTTGATGGCAACTGGAGGATTTCAAAAAAACACCTGGAAAAAAGCACACGGACCCCAATCTCATCACTGACACTGGCCCAGCAATCTGAACAAGCTGCACTGGCTATGGCACCATAATAGACCAGTGGGGAGCTTTGCCAATAATTGGGAAATAATAGCACTTTATTGGGGTGACAGTAGATATTGTAGTTCCACCAGTTAAGTTTTCAAACCAAACACCCAGCGACTAAGATAGCTGCAAAGATTCTAGTTCAGTAACTTGTCTTAACTAGGAGGTCTCATATAATGGACCAAATTTGGGGGCATACTTCATGGGAGAATGTGTAATCTGACAAGAACCCGGGTTTTCCAGACAGCATAAGCACTTGTAGGCCAGGGAGCCAGAAGGAATTGTGTGATAAAGACTGAGAGACAAGTGACTATGATGCAAATGAGAGACTGCTGAGCTGTCTATCTTCTGATTTTAGAGTATCCAACAGGTCAAGACAGATGCTTTACAAAGGTCTCTGCGGAAGCCTGGGGGTTACTGGGAAACTAGAGTCCCTGTTTTCCTCCTTGCACATTCTCCAAACAAGCAATCAGGTTAGGTCAGATTCCAGTACAATCTATTAGACCACTTTTACTGGTGGGCTGGAGCACTGTGCATCTTTCAAATTGCATTCATGGATACAGCACTCTCTTCACTGCTTCAGGTCTCTGTGCAGCTGACACACTAACTGATCATCCTGTTCTTCCAATCCAACACAGCCGTCAGGTCCACAGTTACTACCCCATCAGTCCAGGCCTCTGGTGTGAAACAGGATTTATTTGTTGGGGCTTTTAAATATTCTACGACAGTTTAAATTCTCCGTGGAAAAAGACAATCAGAGGGGTTTCCCATGGAGACTTGAGGCATTCTGCATTCCCAACATGGTATGGTTTGGACTGTGCTATCATCTGCTTGTTCACTGTGTGGACCTCTTTGGTAGGCTACATTCACTAGTGATGCTGTACAAATCTAGGAGAGCTGAATTTCCCATCTCTTGGGTCCAAGAAAGAGCCATATGGCCATGAAAATGGTCCCATGAAAAAGAGTGGAAGAACTTACCTGCAGATTTTCTCTCCTAAAGTAGATAGCCACATACAACTTAGTCATTAACCCCTTTGGGTTAACAGGGAAAGAACAACAAGTAGAGATTGTTATATGTCCATGACAGAAATTCAAAGATCCTAATTGTACCTGCTCCCACCCTCAACCTTCATTTCTCCCCAAGAAATGCTGAACTGATTGATCAGAGTCCAAGACCCTAATTGGGCTATTTTTCAGTGCACAGAACTTGTGGGTATTAATAAGACCCTCTAATGTATAATTTTCTCCATCTCAGGTGACTGGAATTTTTAATTTCATTGGAGTGGAAAATTCTGAGATTTTATTTTGGATCTAAGAGCTCTGGATTGAAGTTTGGAGCAAAGCACCAGCTAGTGAAGTGTGATTTTGCTTACCTTTGCCTCTTTTGTGAACATTACAGAAAGGGTGGTTAAGCCAAGTATAGATTTGGATATCTCTGGGTCCCTTGACCTAATATCATTGTAAACTCATCTCTTAATAACAACCCAGTTTCATCCCAACCTCCAATAGAGTACAACTCTCCTAATAGTGGAAACAGTAAAAGGAATCCAACCAGGAGCACGGCAGTAAGAAATACGAAATCTGGACAATGAACAAAGACTTGGAAGAGTCCAGCAGACGATGGTTGTCATTCTAGAAGATCTATTCCTATGTTGCAGAACCCCAATGACAACGAGGATGTGAAAGATGCTGACTTGCACCAAGCTTTGCCAGTGGTACACTAAATAGAGTTGGAGAGGAAATGCAAAAGATCTTGGGTCAGGGAGAGAGCAACTCTTTAGTCGTCCAAATTTTGTTTTAATAACAAACACCACCATCCCACATGCCCAGCTTTGCTTAACTGCTATGCGTTTCACACTAGGCTCTGATCCATTTTCCCTGTTCCCTCATAACCTGACCTTGACTCTGATTAATCACACACTAACAGTTTCGTGTGACAACCCCTGTGGTGGACAGGCAGTAATGTAAGGCATTCCATTTGTTCTCCTACATTTGCCAGTCCTCTGGCACATACACAAGACCATGTGACTAGTTTTGGACAATGAAATATAAATAGGTGTGACATCTGTCACTTCTGGACTGAGGCAATAAAGAGCCTATATGTGATTCTCTAGACTCCTGATCTCCTACAGTGGCAGCTGAATAACCCACACGTTCTAGATGATGCAGATATGAAACAAGGGAGCCTCAGTCAGCCTGGAGCCTAGAGTGATTGTGTGGAACAGATCTCCTCCCATCTCACATCCCACTGGCCGGTGTGGGATCTGTGGTGTGGGAAAGATAGAAGCTCTTGGTATATAAAACCTCTGATACTCTGTCTTGTTAACTGAGCATACTTGCATTCCTATGGAAGACCTCCCCCTTTCTTCCGCATGCATGCTGCTTATTTCATACCCGCAACTGAGTTGTTAATAAATCTACATGTTATACCCAGACGCCCCTGAACTGGCTGTATGTGACAAAAGATCAGGCACAATTCAGCAAGCAAAGCTTTAGCTTTCAACCAAATACATAGTTGTGAGCAATACAATTCAGTAAACACAACTATTTTCTACTGCACAAAACACAGGAAATAATTAAATTTCTTATAGACATTTCTTTATTATACTTTCCCACTTGAATATTTAGAGAATAATTTAAATGTAATGCATACTGACAGCAAGCACAGTATCAAATATTAGTTTTTTTAATAATTTTCTGTTCTCACCCTTTATTCCTTTAGGAAAAAAATATTTAGATGACCTCAAAGAAACAATTATTATGCTAATCACAGTATGCAGTAACACTTACAAGCCCATACTCAATAGAAAAGAAAGCAACAAAGAAGTGAAAAAGTCTTTCTCCTCAAATCATTTTAATTCATTTTTCCACAGCCATATAAATTTAAAGTATGAAACAACAATAATACAGCTATAGAATCTAGGTTCTCTTTCAAAGCAGCGGCATATAAAACATAGAAAAGCTAAAACCTCAGCACAAGCTTCAAAAGAACAAGGACTGAGAGGATTTAGATGAAGACATGAAATACACAAAATACAGTACACAAAAATACTAGAATGCATAAAATATAAAGCTACACATTTCAGGTAGAAAGCATTGTAAAATATATAAAATATGCAAGAAATCAAAACCAAATTGATTTTTCTTAGAGTACCATGAATACACTGGAACTGGCAATTAGCATTTGAAGATGGGAACAAGAAAATAGCAGTTTCCCATTTAAAACTTTATTTCTAGGCTTTAGGATTTCACCTTCTTGACATCCTTCTTTCCAGAGCTCTCAGTAGCTGACTCTGCTTTTCTTTTCTGTGACTAAAATGGAAACAGATTTAATGTTCTGCTCCAATATGCACATTTTTAAATGGCCCAACAATGTTAAATCTAGGATGTAAATGCATCAAAAAAAAATTTTAACATGAATATTCACTTAAATGTTATACTCACAGTTAATGTTCTATATAGCCCAACAAACTATATAACCCAATGTAAAATAACCTCCAAACATGTTTCTTTTTAAGAAAAGACATCAAATACCCATCAAAAATAGTCATCAAGTTTCTACTTACACATGGTACTAAAAATGTATGCTTAAAGAACTACTTAATACTTACAATTTTCTGGGAAAAATGTTAATTATGAGTGTATTATTTTTGAAATGTTATGATATATACTAAAATACCATATTTCATGTATTCTATGATGCACACTTGTTTCCCACTTTAGCATCTCTGAAATCAGGATGCATCCTATAATTGATGACAAATCAGAGTTACTTGGCAGCAGTTTTTCTTAGTAGCACATAAAATAATGCTTTGTCTCACAATGGAAGGCATCTTAGACTTGATGAAATATGGTAGTTTACTTAACCACACTCAAATAATATGTTAAAGAGTACTTGAAATTGTAACTATACAAGGCAACCTGACTGAGTTAAAATCATCTTACTATTAACAGTTGACTTATTACCAAGTTAATCAAGTAAAGTTTTGCTGTCTCCTCAAAGTTCTTATTTGTACTTGTAGTTCCACAAAGATCAGAAAACTTATTTGATCAAATCAGAACTCCCAGTTTCAACCTCAGCCCCACCCGGCCCCACCCCTCTTCTACTCCCCATGACAACTCCAGTCTTAGTTCAGAGGATTTTACTTGCATTATATTTCTGCTTAAAAGTCATGAGAAATTTTTTAAAATACTGAGCCCTGTTACTAGGGAGTTCCTAACCATATACTCTACAAACAAATAGGAAACACGTGGTTGTAGCATAATTCTTTTTCTGTCAAAAACAAATCAGCATTTCAAAAAAACCAGCTTTTATAATAGGTATCACTATAGCATTAAACATAATATAGGCATTTTAATTATGTAAAAAAATGGGATCTACCTAAAAGTTAGGAAAATGCTGAAAATTTTACCATTGGAGTTTTAGTTGCCCGTTTCTTCTTTTCTGCTCTCTCTCTTTCCTCAATTTCCATATTTTCTTTCTCAATCAACGAAATCAGAGTATTACAGCGTCTCTGGAATTCCTGAACCAAATAAAGAAGACTTCTAATTTCTGAAACCCAGGTACAACCATCAAAAAGCGATAATTCTTCGATTCTATCATTTCTATGATGGAGAATTTCTAAGGTGGTGTTCTTCAGAACAATATTCATACAGGTTATATTCCACTAAATATATAAGTGGATAAATATCATTCAGTGGGAAAATGAGTAAACTGTGGTACATCCATTTCATGAAAGAAGTAAAAAGGAAAGAACTATTGGTATATGCATAAACCTAAATGAACCCTATCTAAGTGAAAAAAGCCAGTCTCAAAAGATTACATAGCACAGTGTTCCATTTGTACAGCATTATTAAATGACAGAAGTTTAGAAATGGAAAACATGTCAACGATTGCCAGGGACTAAAAAAAGGGGGTGAGGAGGTGTGACTTTAAAGAGCCAGCACGAGTAAGTCTTCTGGTGGTACTAGTTACATCTACCTATGTGTGATCAAATTGTATTGAACTACACACTTGTGAGGAGGGCACAGCAACCCACTCCAGTATTCTTGCCTGGAGAATCCCATGGACAGAGGAGCCTGGCGGGTCACAAAGAGTCAGACATGACTGAAGCAACTTAGCACACGCATAGACACTCATGCACACACACACCCATGTGCACACACACCCACACACAAACATGAGTTCATCTATAACCAATGAAATCTGAATAAGCTCTTTGGATTGTACTAATGTCCATTTTCTGATTGTCACACTGTCCTGTATTTATGGAAGATGTTGCCATCTGGGAAAACTTGGTGAAGGGTTCATGGGCCCTCCCTGGACATTTCTTCACAGCTTCCTGTGAATCTATAAATATTTTAAAATAAAAAGTTAACAAAAATCACATTAAAAAAATAAAGGGGTGTCCTCTTGTCAAAGTACAATTTGGAAGTACTCAGCTTACAAAAGTCAGATTTCTTTTCTACAGGGTTGCTCAGAGCCTTTAAAGTTCTAATAAGCACTGTCAACCACTAGGGTGGGAGATGGAGAAAGCAAGCAATTCCCAAAGCCATTCAATCAGCAGAAGTCTCTTCTCAAAGGATACCTCGTGGGATCAGAGTTCTGAAGAAACACTGCTGAAGTTGTTAATTTAGAGCAAACAATAGCTGGAAATATTCCATATTAACCTTGCCACTACCTATATTTCACTGCTAGCAAATCAATGCATCCAAACTATAAACAGCTTTTATGGACGTATGGTGAGCATTAAATATATGATTCATTAATATGGACACTCATATATATTAACCTTATATACTTTGCTGTATTTTAAAGGTAAATAACAGCTTAATATCAAAGGATAAATAACTTTTAAAATGGTTTCTTTTTGCATAAGCAAAAATATCTGACAAGATATAAAATAGCTAAATACTCAAATAAAAATGTGGATTTATTAACACTTGAGAACTCCAACCAAAAAGTGGTCAAAGTACAAGAACAGAAAACAAAAATAATTTTAAGTGTCCAAATATTAAAAACTTTTTTTACTCACTCAAAGACATGCAAAATAAAACAATGATATAGTTATCAAATTAGCAAAGACATGTTCATGTGTGTGTGATGTGTGCATCCAGTGTTGGCAGTAAGACGGTGAAATGGAAGCTCTCATTCACTGATGACAGGATGCTAATGTGAAAAAACTGCGTCCTCCCCAAATTTGTAAGTTGAAGCCTTAACCACCCCCCCACAGTGTGATTGTGTTTGGAAAGAAGGCCTTTAAAAGGAGATAATTAAGGTTAACTGAAGTCATAATGGTTGAGTTCTTCCGTGTAAGGACATAGGAAGAAGACACCATCTACAAGCCAGGGAGAAAGGCCTCACCAGAAACCAACCCGCCTGGAGCCAAAGCCATAAGAAATTTTCACCTCATGTGGGTACTGTGTTATGGCAGCCCAAGCAGACTAAAATACTATCTTTCTAGAAAGAAAATTGGGAATATCAATGACATATCCTAAAAATTTCATATTCTTTGAATAAACAATTCCACTTCTAGATGCTTAATGTAAGGAAATAAGAAATGTACACAAAGATTTATGAAACAATATTTAGAGCAGTGTGCTTTTTAGCTGAGAAATACTGGGAACTAAATTTTTGCTAATTTGGAAATTATGATATACATATAAATACATCTTACTATATACACACATACACAATAGAAATAGCTGAGTGAGAACTATGTGCAAAGTTACTGGTGGTTAACAGCAGCTATTTCTGAATACAGAACTAATGGGAACTTTTATTTTCTTATTTATACTAGCATGCATTTTCTAAATTTTTTTGTAATGAACATTGCAAACTGTAATATTTTTTTAAAATGGCAAATTTTTAAAATACAGTTTTATCTTTTCAAATAAAATTTAGAAAAATGGCACACAGAAATATTATCAACTATCCAAGCATTTTCTACTCTGTAAAATTCAAGCCCAAAAGAAGGCAGAAAACCAAAGATAGTCTAGCCAGAAAAAAAGTTCTTCATTAACAAGTTATTGTTTAACTGTTAAAAATGACCATCCTCAATTACACAAGGTTAAATAATATAGGAAAAATAACATTGGAATTTTCCTTACTTACCAAAACAATAGTAGTATCTTTAATATGCAGACCAAACACTCTTCATAGCTTCATTCAATACCACACATACAAATTAAACAGCATGTTATTCAATTTATCTATTATAGAAAGGGCTAAGTTGACCCTGATCAGATTTGATTGTTGGTTTCTAGGGAGACTAGATAGAGTCTTTATGTGAAGCTGATTCTTAAATCATTAAGCTATACCCTCTGGCTATTATTATTCTCAATAAGTAATAGTTGCCTGTGACTATAGATATCTTTAGATACGTATTCATGGTTCATATGGGTGATTCAGGAAAAAACTAACACTTTTGAGACAGTTTCATATGCAGGGAAGTAGAATATCTCAAGATGATTAAAAATAGACTCTATAATAAGTTCTTACTTTCATTCCTTTTAACCTGTCACTAACTACAGACAGAAAAATAATCTAACTCTCTGGAGAAAGGCATCAAGGAATGAGTGAGTCTGGATGTTACCTTCCTAGCATAGGTAATACCACTTCCTCTAAAGATACCAACCTTATCTATTATTCACATGCTTAAAGACTGCCTAACAAAGCAGATGGTATCATAAACAGAATACTAGGTAATACCAGAAATTACAAGTAAAGAGGACAGATTACCAATAAAACAGTGATTCACTTTTTGAATAACTAAATGACAACGAAATGATTCTGAGAAATTTTATGATGTCTAAAGCAATTTTATCTTATATAATTTCTTCTTTCCCATACATGTCCCCCCTAGATTCTTGTACCTTTTTATCTTCCTATTTTCCTTGGGGTTACAGGGAGTGGGTCACATGGTCTCAAACTGTTTCCACAGTTCTGGAGTCTAATTATCTCTTTCTTTCACAATTTCCCCACTCTGGATTTAGGAATGAAATTGAAGGGAGAAAAATAGCACACAAGAGGAAGACAGGAGACACAAAAACAAGAAAGACAACAGAAGAAAGTAGGAAAATAACAAATGGAAAACTGTTGTGCAGTGTTAATAGCTGTGGCCAAAGCTGGGGGGGAAAAGTACTTTGTGTTCACACATGCTCAGGAAATGCTGGGTTTTTGAAAGGTTAAACAAATTTTGTCATGGCAGGACTTCACAGAGCTCTTAGCAGTCTAATGTAGATTGCAAGGGTCAAGGGCAGGATTCAGAACCTTGTTTTGCATATTGTATATTTGCAAATCCTGGAACAATGTTTGGTAGAAACCAACTTGGGAAATGCTGTGCAGGGTAAGAGTGATGGAGAAGATTAAGTTTGAATCAAAATACAAAGAACCTAGAAGCTAAAAACAAAGAACTAAGCAATTTTACTTAATTCAGTTGACAAACGGATCTCACTGATGATTTTTAAGCAGGAGGAATCATGTAACCAAAGGTGTATTGTGTACTCTGAAATCTTCCCCTGATACAGAGTCTCAATAGGGGGAGTTCATAAAATTACAGACCCTCAAGATTGAAAAGGACCTTTAAAAATCACTCAAGTTGATGCTGAATCTCTTCTACTAGGTCTTTGCTAATTAGCTTTCCAGCCTGTCTGAATTCTTCCAATGATGGGGCACTCATTACCTCACATGATTGCTTAGCTCACCTCTGAATAAGTTTAAAATATTCCCTTATGCAAAGCTACATTGTGCTACCTTATCGTTTCCAACAATTGGTTCTAGGTCTAACCTTTGTAGTCAGATTGAACAAGCTGATTCCCTCTTCTGTATGACAATCTTTCAAATATTACAAGGCAGCTCTCATGCCTCCATCACAATCACCACGATCACCACCAGACCTGCCAAACATCTCTCCTTTAGGCTCAATAGGCTTCCCCTTTACCCATCCTTCATTTAACATGTTTCCTGAAGGACTGTATAACGCTTATATCTACCTTGGTTATATTATTTCTTTCCTTCCAGTTTTCTTACACATTCTTTAAATCAGGGATCAGCACATCTTTTCTGCGAAGAGCCAAACAGTAAATACTGTCAACTCGGCAGACCACATGGTCTCTGTCACAACTACTCGGCTTTGCCACTGCAGCACGAAGGCATATGGCTGGGTGCCAACAAAACTGTACAGACGCTAAAATCTGAACTTTGTATGATTTTCACATGTCACAAAATAGCCTTCTTTTGATTTTCTTTCAACCATTTGAAAATGTAAAAATCATTCTTGGCTTGCAGGCTGTACAAAAACAGGTAAAGGGCTGTAGTTTGCCTCTGGTTTAAACCAGACTTTAGATTGACTTTAAGCAAACTGTCTGCCTTGGTTTTCCATGTCTTTTTAATGGTTTATGATTTTGTTCAATGCAAAGTCACCCAAGTCCCAACTTTTGAGTATTAGGACATGGATCTCTACCTTTATTTAATAAATGATGGGATGTTCGCAGTAAGTGGCACTGCTCTGTACTGTGTGGTGAATATCAATCACGCCGGGCACCAAGTTCAAACATCCTTTGCCCCAATACTCAGCTTCAAAGCATCAATTCAAAAGGCACAGAAAGAATCAGTAGACTTGAAGTGACTTATTGAAAGAGATTAAAGAGACTCCACATTACACTTCCTACGTACTAAAATCCTAGACACTAAGCCTGTCTAAGTCTGAATGACAGAAGGTTGGTGCCTGCTATTGGTTCAAAGTGAAGAGCAGGTGAATGAGCAGGAGCAAAAAAATAAATAAATTGCACTCCACATTGGTGCCTCAAAATTTGTAGGTAGTTCTATAAAGTCAGAAGTTTCTTCTATAGTTCTTAGTAAGACAAAACTGGGAAGTTTTTTCTCCTTTGCTGTTTTGTAAACTCCCTGTACTTTACCTTCAGAATTGACACCTTCAACTACATATTCTGTGGTATATTTCCCAAGTTCTTTGTTACCTTGGAACCCCTCTCATACTAACAAAAAGCAATGGTATTCTATGCTAGAATCTCAGGGCCCAAGCACACTGGCCATTAGATGGGAGTTATATATTGTAATAATAATAATAATATAAAAATATCTTATATTTCTTAAGCAAGTATCAAATGTGATGACAGTTTTACCTAATTGCTGCTACTTAAACATCGTCATTTATAAAATGTCACACCACTTCCTCACAGGATAGCTGATGCTGCTATTTAGTTGCTAAGTTGTGTCTGACTCTTTGCAACCCTATGGACTGTAGCCTGCCAGACTCCTCTGCCCATGGGATTTCCCAGGCAAGAATACTGAAGTGGGTTTCCAGGATAGCACATAAGCATAAATACATAAAACAAACTCCTGTTAGTGCATGTATCATATTTCAGATTGTTAGAACAATTCAGTCTTAAATCAAACACTACAGTTACTAATAAAACACATGATGTTTACAACTGGCTATTCAAACCAAAGCTGCAGGGATTATAGCCAAGTAAAGTTCGCCATTAGAGAAAGGTAGATGAAAAGAAAAGAAAGGAAGAGGAAAAAAGAACTCAAACCCATTGCTACATTTCTTCACATTCTATCCAAATGTGATCCAATGATACGGTCTATGAGACAGAAGCCAACAGAAGAACCAAAGTTCCGTACTCATTTAATCACTAAATGCCCACTTTGTGCAAGGTGTTATGCTGGTACCTTTAGATGTAACCATTTGCTCTTGAAGGTTAAGACAGCAGCAGTAAAAAATGACTCTGTGGCAGATGGTGATATATTAGCCAAGGCCGGGGGGAAAAGAGGAGGATCAGAGAAGAGACAGAGATAGAAATTTGGGAATTGTCAGCATAAATGGGAGTTGAGGCAGGCGTTTGCCCGTTTCCACAGAGCAGTATTTCTATACAGTAAATCTGACCATGTTACCACCATCTTAAAATCTTTCAATGACTCCCCAATTCCTATAGAATAGTGATCAAAGTTCAACAAGGCCCCTGGTCATTTGGCTGCCAGCTCTTTCCTCATCTTCCGGGACTTTCCTAATCACACCTCAGCACATCAACCTACTTGCAGTTTGTAAATATGCTGTGCTTGTTTCTACCTTTGCATATGCCATTTCCAGAGTCCCAGGGCCAACTCCTTCCTGGTCTTTCAAGGCTCATTTCCAAGAAGGACCTCTTCTGTGAAGCCATTCCTCTGACCTAACCCTCAAGGCAAAGTTAAGCACAACTCCTTCTGTACACACCTCTATATAGGATCTTATTGAAAATTAAGGCTGAAGAGGACATTTTAGTCTTTCAAGCACATGGGGAAATAATATATAGCTATAAGCATAAATATATTTTAACAATTCTATAGCTAAGAGCTCAATAATTTTATATTTTACCAATTTTTGAATAATGTATTAATTCATATCCTCACATTTCATTAAGAAAGTAATGCTCTAAGATACCAATATTAGCTGTTATCACACAATTAAGTACTAGTACATAAAATGAAAAATCCTGAGTGGCCTTCCTTGTAAAATTTCCTAGGCTATGCTGCATAAGCAACAAACAAAAGTGTCATTGTGACTATAGAATAGCTTGGAAATTTTTTAACTTGAATTCTATTTTTCTAAAGTATCTATAAAGAAAATTCTTCTCTGACAGGACATATAATTTATCAAATATCCTATGTTGAACTAATAACTTAGTTAATGTTTACTATCACAGATAAACCTACAAAAAGGGAAGCAAGCTCATAAAAAGCTATAGCAATATTTTCTAAAAAGTCTTTTTTCTCCTACAACTCTAATGAGGAATGTCATGTTCTTCATCTTAAATAAGGAATACTTTCATTAATAATAAAGCTGTGATTTGAAAACAAACAGTAATAACATGAAATTTTTATAACATTGTACAACAGTGTGTGATTCTCTGAAATACTACCTAAAAAATTCATTTAACTACCACAAAAGGAAGGCAATTGTAATCACTAATTATTAATACTTTCATTCAACTCTAATGTCCATGGCCACAGGATATGCACACAGAGCTTCTTGAGAGTCTAGGAGAGGAAAGAAAAAACTCCCTAGAGTCTAAAAATTAAGAATATTTTTTGGCTAAAATGAAGAGTCAGAGCAACTTTGCCAAGGAAGCATAGTCACTATATCAAGAAATGTTCTTATTTCAGAGAGCCAAACTGCTTTTTATCCTTTGAGTACTTCAAAGATCCTAAGCAGGAGCAAGGACTTACTGATTAAACTTTGGATACTTTCAATATGTCCTTTCCAGTAAACTGACTAATGTGCTAGATCTTTTAGATTTCTCAGATTCTTTTCAAATCTCCCAGTCATGTCGGTTTGTCACTAAATGAATGAAGATAGTGCCCTGAAAATCATTCAGTAAAAGGAATTAGTGAGCTACTGTTGATAAAGGGATTGGCAACCTTATATATATATAAAGTATTATATTTTCTTCTTATATATATATGCAAAGTATTATCTTTTCTTCTTATAGTCATTCGGCAAAGGTCCTTTTTAATTCTGATAGTTTTAAATGTCCTAAGACTAAGACCTCATTATAATACATTTTTTTCTTAGAAAGAAAATGGTAGGGCGATTCATATGCTCTGAGCTTAAAAATCTAAATTGATTATATCCTTCCTACTTGTTTATGTAGTTCAATAGAGGCTGATTACTTACTTAAAGACCACACAATTTCTCAGAGAAAGAAATCACAATCTTTTTAGCACAGAGAAATGGAACTGAAACTCATTTTCTCTTTTGTATAGCCAGCATTTTTAAACGGAAAAGATCCTCAAAGAAATTTTCAACCTTTAGCTGAAGGCTTTCAAAATGTGGCATATTCAGAAGTGAAGGTTCATGCCTTTAAGCATTTTAAGACTGTTAGTTAAGTCAGAAGCCATGAATTCAGTAGTTTGAGATTTCTGAATAAAATATAACTACCAAAGTTTCTCTTTTTTTTCTAAGTATTTCATACTATTTATTGGTGTCTCTGGGAAAGTCATCTTTAAGCAAGCTTGTTTTTAAAGACAGCTTCTTTAGTAAGCTAAGTTTAAGGTTTAATCATTAATAAAATGTTAATTTGAACACAGTGACACACTCACATAATGAATCAAGTTATATCCTCTGTATTTTGGGGTTCTTCAATGAAGCAAATTATTTTAATTTTGGAAATCACAACTGTTTCCTTCAAGGGGGAAGTTTCACTTCCTAGATTGTGAATGATCCACTATACAAGACCAATCATTTAAAATGAGGGGGAAAGAGTTCATCTAGAAATAACAGTAATCCATTATTTAATTCCCTAATGATTTATATTATCATGAAATATTCTAAAAGATGGTCTAAATAGTCTAAATCCAGAAACATAAACAAAAGTTACCCATTAACTAGGAAGGAAATGATACAGTGGAAAAGTTGAACAAAAACTCTGGATTAAAATATTTACTATGAAATAAGCTACTATATGCTTTTAAAGATTCTTTAGAAATCATAAATTTCACCTTCCAGAACATAACTAAGGACAGAACTGTCTTCGTTTTTAACAGACAAAATAAAAGTTTCATTTTTCAATCACGTATGTAGTTAATATCTACTCTTTGAAAAACATTAGAGATTTAAACCTCTTGGTAAGGAAAGAGGTAAATGTTTTGTAGAAAGAGGGAGGCAAAGATTCTTTACAAGGGAGTTCAGAGACATCTAGTGGTCGTTATCAATACACTTGGTTTTTTCCTGAAAAATGAAATAAGGTTACATTGTTCTACAGTCATGTTCATATTACAAATAATATAAGATTTTCTTTGCACTTCTGAATCTGTTTCACCCTACTGCTTTATCTTAATGTTTCCAGAAACTGAAAACAGCATTAAACTCAACCTTTAAAAGTAGTAAAATATCATTGAAATAATACACAAAACTCTGCAAATGTTTTATCACATAAAAGGGAATGTATGACCTAAAACATAATTCATCAACAAATACAGGTGGGTATTTGTATTTTTCAAGCTGTTAATGCTGCTGTAAATCAGATCACTATATGCATAACACCCCAAATGGCTAAAAATTTTAAATGCCTGGCTTCTGAAAGGAGTTCTCTGCTAAACATGGTCATAGATGCACCAAGCTAGAAAGCACCTTAAAAGGCCAACGAGCTCACTGCCAAAGTCTTCAGACTGTCAAAATAGAATCTAATTTTCAAAGCTAATAGAAAAGCTATTCTACACTGTTCTTCAATCATCTATTTCAATGATCCAAAGAACCTGTCAAACAACTCTTCCCTCCAAAATCAGTCCTTCATGCTACAGATCAATTCTCATCTTTTTTATTCTTTCCTCGGTTCTTTCTAATGTGTATTATTAACATTTACACCTCTTTCTATTCTTTTATACAAGTACAGCACTTTACATTCATCCCTATTACTGTCATGTAGCAAGGGAGATTCAATTGATTCATCATTACAATTTCTCTAGTTCCCTTTTGGATTCTGGCTTGATCCAAAGTATTTGCTACCTCTCTCAGTATTATGTATTTCATAAATTTGATAGACACAGTCTAATAACAATCCAGGAACACTCTCAATTTGTGTTAAAGTTTTAACACAAAATATCTGACTTATAAAACATCCACCAAAATTAGCACCTTCAATATAGCAACTGAGACTTTTCTTTTTATTCAATTTGAACTGAGAATATAAAATGGGTCAGACAAAATATTAAGCATTGCTTCACATTTCTATGAACTTTTGGCCAAGAAAACATTTATGATAGAAACTAAAGAAAAATGTCCATTGTTTGGATTGTTGGTTTCTGGCTACTTTTAATGTTTTGTTGTTGTTCAGTTACTCAGTCGTGTCCAACTCTTTTAGGCTATATGAATCTATTTTTGTCTTAATTACCTCAACTAACAAAAGACTGACAGTGCCAGCAATAAAAACACGTTGCATTTATTTCCGGCCTGCAACGCAGGAGACCTTGGTTTGATTCCTAGGTTGGAAAGATCTGCTGGCGAAAGGATAGGCTACACACCCCACTATTCTGGCCTGGAGAAGTCCATGGACTGCATGGTTCATGGGGTCGCAAAGAGTCAAACATGACTCTTTCCATACCAGCATTTATTTCCATACCAGCAAGAACACTGCTAAGCGGCACTGGGATTTAACAGGAACACAATTCATGTCAGAAAATAATAGGAAATTACATCAAGCTAAAATAAAATCTCTTAATTATTCGGTCTCATGATAGTCTTACAAAAACTCAGGCAATAATTCCTTCTCATTAAAAATAAATTCTTAAGTTATTCACACAGTCTCAACTATCACCTGCCTCATCGCAAAGGGGAAACTACCTTTAAAGCGGAGAGTTCTGCTGGTCACCATATTAACCCTGTAATCAAATCCACCATCACCAAGAGTGTGACAACCTGACATACTGAGCCTCCTGATGTGATGCAATAAATATCACTTAGGCTGGGCTGTTGCCAAAAATGCTTAACCTAAATCTAACAGTGAGCAAACAATCAGATACATGTTGGGCATTCTACAAAATGAGCCTGGGAACCTTACAAAACTCACAGTCGTGAAAAACAAAAGTTGTAGATTAAAGAGACTAAAGAGACTCAACCAAATGCGATATGTGAACTGTAATTGGCTCATCAATTTAAAACAACAGCTACGAGAGACACTTTGGGGACAAGTGGAAAATTTTGTACATGGACTGTAAACTAGATGATACTACTGAATCAATGTTAACATTTTCAGGTAGGATGATGGCATTGTGCTCATGGAGGAAAATATTTTTATTTAGGAGATAAACACTTATTTTTAGGAGATAAATGCTGAAGTATTAGGAGGTGAATACATGATGTCTGTGACCTAATTTCAAATGGTTCAGAAACATAGATCTGTATGTTAATAAATAGAAAATACAGATATAGATTTCTGAATATAGCTGTGTTTCTGAATTTCTGAGTATAACATATAGATTCTATATGTATAGATAGATTCTATATATGTAAGTATATACACACACATACATATATATACACATATGTATATACTAGTAAGAGGAGAAAGTCAATGTGGCAAATGTTAACAATTACAGAATCCAAGTGAAGGATATGTGACATTTGAAAATTCTCAAAATAAAAAGTAGGAGGAAATAAGCAAGAAAGGAATACATACCATGGCGGTTCTAGACTTGATAAACCAGTCAAATCTAAACTGAGGAGCATTCCGAACACACTGTCTCAATTCTTCATACACGTTTTCTCTATCAAAGCCCATTTTGTGTAACATACATATCAGGAATCGATCTTCTTCCTCAGTATAGTTCTTTCCTTTGCTAGTTCCATACTGAATACGTAACTGATGAAATGGAGCCTTGTATCTTGCAATCTATAGATTTAAACAAAATAGTGCTTCTAACTAAATATGCAGTAATAATAAGTCAAAGGTAATCACCATTTAATCATCAATTGAAACAATCTATTGGTAATTTGACAATTAGGAAATATAATACTTTGGCATCCAGGGCTTTCTTGATACTGATCCTTCGTTGAATTCTTGCTTCTCCACGTTCAATTTGAGCCATAATTTTCTCAATGTCCTGTAATTCATTGCAACGCTCCCAAAACACAGCTGAAAAAAACAAGAGTTATTATTTCACAATTCTGTCATCTTACATAAATGAATCCAAAGAACTTAGGAATGAAGAATTAGTAGGAAAGGATACAGTGCTTATACTATTTTTACTTAAGATTCAGATTCATCAGTATATATAAACATATATATATATATATATATACATATATACATATACACATATATATGCATATATATAGGGCTTCCCTGCTGGCTCAGATGGTAAGTGTCTGTCTGCAATGCAGGAGACCCAGGTTTGATCCCTGGGTTGGGAAGATCCCCTGGAGAAGGAAATGGCACCCCACTCCAGTACTCTTGTCTGGAAAATACCATGGACCGAGGAGCCTGGTAGGCTATAGTCCATGGGGTCGCAAAGAGTTGGACACGACTGAGCGACTTCACTTTCACATGCATATATATGCTCAATTATTAAATATTCTTAAGGTGTAATAAATGAGGGGTATTAAATACCTCTTTTCATTTAAAAGTAAGGCCTCAACAAGAAGGTTTTAGGTTAGCAATTTTCCCTTCATGAAATATTATGAAGCTTTTTTTCTATTTTATTTATTTATTTGTTTTTATTTATTTGGCTGCACTAGGTCTTAGTTCAGAAAAGGCAATGGCACCCCACTCAAGTAATCTTGCCTGGAAAATCCCATGGATGGAGGAGCCTGGTGGGCTGCAGTCCATGGAGTTGCTGAGAGTCAAACATGACTGAGCGACTTCACTTTCACTTTTCACTTTCCTGCATTGGAGAAGGCAATGGCAACCCACTCCAGTGCTCTTGCCTGGAGAATCCCGGGGACGGGGGAGCCTGGTGGGCTGCAGTCCATGGGGTCGCACAGAGTCGGACACGACTGAAGCGACTTAGCAGCAGCAGGTCTTAGTTGCAGTAAGTGGGATATTCTATCTTAGTTACAGCATGTGAGATCTAGTTCCCTGACCAGGGATTGAACCCAGGTCAGAGTCCTAGCCACTGGACCATCAGGGACATCCTTATTATGAAGTTTTTAATTATCCATCCCAGATGACTAGAATTTCAAAAGATACTACAGATATTGATTTAAGTTATGCTTTTATTTGAACATTATATCCTCTAGCACAGCCCCAATTAAGCTGTCCTGAGTAGTCATCCTACCTAGCCTGGTGTCAATTTGAAGGAATATCTAACATAATATCTTCTTTAATCAACTTTTTTTTCTTGCAACTTCATACACATTGATGCTTATTCCCCTTCCTATCTTTTGAAGAAAATTCTACTTCAGAAAATTTCTCAGCACATATCTTTTTACACTATTTTCATTCAACTCAATTCACCTGCTAAAATTTAACTCTCTCCTCTACTTTACCCCTTTTTAAGTCTCCAAATGCCCTAAACGTACATGGTAAATGTTAACAGCAGTAGTAATGTTATGCTGGTATCAAACTAAAGAACATTCATAGTCTTGATGTTATACTACACGAAATAACAACTCAATATAATCCATCTCTAAAGTCCTTGGCAATCAGCAGAAGGCTCTTTCACATTTCCAAAAGAAAAATAAAGTATCTGTTCCCTAATTAAACATAGACTTATTCAAGCACTAACACTATAAATAAAAAGT
>ML662898.1:451993-474608 GCA_007570785.1 Antilocapra americana
TAATCTTTGGCATATTTATTAGTATTTCAATGTTTCCTCCCTACTATTTTTCACAGCAAAAATATAGAATTTCACTTGTTAGGCTAAGTAGGTTTTGAGGGGCTAGCACAGAAACCTAAACCTACTTTGTAATATTTCTATGGGGAAAAATGTTCTAGGTTCTATACAGCTGATATTCAGGCTAAATTTGAGAGCTCAACTTATTTGGACTTGAGAAACTTCCTATGTTCTACATAAAGAAAATTTACTACACATACTTGTTTATTTTAATAAGGTTGCTTTTCAGAAGCCTGAGGTTGGCTGCACTGTGACATGGAAATCAGGATTTATTCCATATGCTTTGGCACATAATTTAGTTCTGGTCAAGACCAAAGACACAGCTGAGTAAGAGAGGGAATTGATTCCAGGACCTGTCAACAGATTTATTCAGTCTTTTCAGATCTACTCCAGCTTGCCTGGAGTTAATGGAATTCATATAACCTCCCTGGAGCAAACTGGAACCCTGAGAGTGTCTAAGGATCTAAAATAACCTGATAAGAATTCTCTACTTCAAGGACAACCTAGAAAAACACTAATTCCATCCACTCAAACTGAAGTCTTAGACTTGACTTGCCCAGAAGATGATCATCCACTAGCTACCCTTGTTTCATCAGTGCTATACTTGGGCTCTATTAGCTAACTAGCAGGGACAACAGCAATTTGTTTTTGTAAGTCTTATAATCTTTTCATAGAAATGCAATTATATTGTATACTTTCACCTACACCTTATTCATAAAAATCTAAAGGTCTCTGAACAAAAGTATAATTAAACTGATGCAAAGAAATGCATAAGGTTACATGTAAAACACCATTTTTGAAGTTATATATACAAACCTGAATACTCCATGACCTCCTCAGGGGATTTGCCCTCTAACTCTCGAGCTATATTATCAATGTCATCTCTTCCATATTTCTCATTAGCTTTAATGAACTGATTGAAATCTCGCTTAGTCCAGTATGTGAATCCCTGTGAACAAAAAAGCAAGCATCATCAATAGAGGTTAAATTAACAAATCCAAATATTTTTCTATTTAGTTCTATACAGCAATACATTAAAAACAGTTCAAAAGACTTAAAATTTTTCTCCTTATAAAATCCCAGGTTTTTTATGTTGGAATCAAAAGTTGAGTTAGTGTTATTGCAAAAATAACTGCTTTTCTATCATAAAGAGAATATATTTCCCTCTAAGTACTAAAAACTGATTTATAGTTCTAAGATATTATATAGTGTTTAACTCCATATTTGATAGATGCCTATTACATTAAAATACAAATGCATAAAATAAAAATGCTAATATAAATGCTGAAGACCTGGATATTCCAGTACTTCATTTTTTTCATAGACGTGTTCCCATGTAAATTAAGAAAAAAAATGTGAATGCTTTAAATTAAAAAAATACATAAAGAAGAAAAGACTGAAGAAAAATTTTTATAACTCTTTACAGCATTCCAAACTACTATGAAAAAATAATTTCTGTTCAAAATTATATTCATAAATAGGATTTCTATAAACGATGTTATTGGGCCTACTCAATTTCTTTCCTAAAAGAGAACAGTTCGACCAATCCGTGTTTTCAGTCTCTTTGGTATTTATTAGCATATCTCTGAAGTCACAAGACTAAATTTCTGTCTTCCACTCCATGTCCCAACCCACATAAATGTGATACCCTCAACAAAGCAAAACTATTCCTAACCTCTAGTTGATAAAGTTTTCTGATTACCCCACATTTTGTTCCTTTGTACTCTTGTGATTTTTTGAAAGATTAATTATTTAGGGCAGTAGACAAAAATGACTAAAGATGACTTCAAGTACTAAGAGGGGCAAAAAATTGATTTTGTTTTTAATTACAAACAAAAGCAATTTCTCAGTTGAGAATATATATTCACAATATGTTGTATAGTTAAAATATACTGCAAGCCAAGAAACATTCTAAGACCATAACTTTATTTTTGTGTTCAGGAAATAAATTTTGAAAATAAAACATGAATATTTAAATGTTTTATTTTACTCTATGGTAAGTCCTAATATTTAGCCAGCTGCAATTACATTTTCCAACTGAACTTTATGACTTCCAGGCATCTGGCTCAGAAACTTATGAATGTAATTTGTAAAAATTCATTCAATAAAATTACATGCTATAACAAAGAAAAGACCTATATAATAAATAAGATATAAATATAAAAATGAACTTTCAATAATTAATATGGAAAATTTCCTAGCACTGTGTTTCGCATATCACTCAAAAGAATTTGTTGAATAATAAATCTTGCTAGCTATTTTCTATACTAAGGTAGAACACATTTTTATTATTTTGCAAGTATCTTTTGCACTGTAATTCTTTTTATCTTCTACAGATTATTTTGGAAGTATGTCACTCATAAAACTCATGAAAGCAACAATGACCAGAAAGCATTAATATATTATTCAGATGAACATGTTCCCTATTTAATAACTATTAACTTTTAACTATACAATGAGCATCTTTAAAAGTTTCAGAAATTTCTCACCATTGTATTAAAGTTCTTTTCAAGAAAGGATATGAGGCATTTTGAGAATTATGAAATCATTACATAAATAAAAGATTAGTACAATATAATTTCAGAGTACAGATCATAATAAAATAAATTTTTAAGAATATGCTAGTAATTATTGTCTATCAGGATTCATATGCAGGTTAAGTGACTTTAGTATAATTGATAAAATGCATGTCTTATTTCTAATAATTGACACATATTTTTCATTTATGTATCATTTAGTATTTCCAAAACTGTTTCATATAAGGGATTAAAAAGTAGGGATCGTTGGTCTAAATGCATGTCTACACTATGGCCCTGTGCTTTGCTGGTGTGTCTGATCAGGGTACCAGGCCCATACAATAAAAAGTAAGTGTGATCTATATTTTCTTTTCTTCTACTGGTTGACTAGAAGTATTTCAATCACTTAAAATATTATACTTGTGTGAGAAGTTTTTCTTTTTCTTCAGTCTCTTCTGGTGTAAGAGGTTCAGCTCCATCAATCTTTTTTTGTTCCTCTCTTTGAGCAACAGCTGGATTTGGGATATCAGGATTCCTTGGGACCTAAAGATCGAGAGATGTGTTATGAGTAAACTGTTGAGAAAAATTAATTAAGGGTATACATACTTGTATCAATATGTAGAGTTATTTCAACAGTAAATTATCAGACCATGACACACGATCCTCTCCACATTTCTACTACCATGGTATTACCAAAGTAAAATTGTTCTTAAATGTGCCATGTGGTGTTTTATAGTTATAAACCCATTGCTAAATGCCACATTATATTCTAGATTTAATCATACTGTGAAACGAAAAAAATCTCTATGGTATCATTAATATATGGTAATAATATCATTATCCCCAACACCACATTATACAATAAAATCTCAAGCCCAGAAACAAAATGTTTGGTAGTACAGAAAGAGTCTATATTCACCTGGCAACATAGACCAGGGTATAGAAGTGGCAATGCACCTGAAGATTGCATCCAATGCTCTGATCAGTTCAGCGTGCAAAAAGAAAGGAGTGCTTTTACCGCCTGCCAGGGTATGGAAAGAGAGACCATCTTCACATAAAATGCAAAGACTGAAAGAATTGACAGAATAAAGAAGAAGCAAACAAAAAGAGAGAGAGAGAGAGAAAGAGACTAAATATATATATATATATATGTATATATAAGAGGGAAGGGATAAGCAAAGCACACAAACAGCTGCGATGGGACCTGCAGTCAAGGGAAAAAAGACTACAGCAGCCGTGACCAACAGAAAGTGTAGTGTATACTATACATCTCTGCATAGTATAGAGAATTGCAATACACTGACAACTGAGAAGAAGAGAGCTCAAGTTCAAAAGACTGAGGACAGAAGCTCAGCTCTACAAGGAAGCAAGCAGTCAGCCAGTCATCTGTATCTCAAAACTGTAGCCCCAGGGGCCTCACTGTGGCCCCATGAACACAGACAACCTGTACAGTTCAGCAGTATGGAGCAGCATTCACTGTATGGAGTGATAAACTAAGTTACTCAGCGCAAAGCCTCACATCATTTTTAAGTGCATCTGCAGTGACAATGTAGCACATTGATTTAGGAGGGCAGGTATATAACATATATAGTACATTGTTTATGGCAAAAACAGGATTGATGGTAAGCCTTCCACTGTTTGCACATCTATCATAAATGATTCATCCTCCAGGGGTATCAGATAGTTACAGTTTTACTGTGATGTAATTATAAATGCATATTAGGGTATATCTCTCTAATCATTATACATATTTCATAGCGTTTCAGCCACAGGATTGTAACTTAAATGTTTTAAAAACTATTGTATCCAGTAGTTGTTTAAATATGAAACCTACTAACTGGCCATTAAAAAGAAATACTGAAAGACTTCCCTGATGGTCCCATGGTTAAGACTCTGTGCTTCCAATGCAGAAGGCATAAGTTTGATCCCTGGTCAGGGAACTAAGAGCCCACATGCATGGTGTGGCTAAAAGAAAATTTTTTAAAGAAATACTGAGAAAACAGATTCATTTGTAATCATCAGTAGGAGACAATCAGATTAGTAAGTACTGACTAAATGTCTATTTTATCCATTGCACTATGGCAGGTGTTCACTGAAATATAAAAAGTAGCCAACATGGTCCTTGCCTACAAGGAGCTGACAACCTAGTTGTGGAATTCTGAGCTGTACTCTAAGAGTTATAAAGATCTGGGGAGATGGAAAAGAGAGAAAGAATATGCTAGATTGGAGCAGTAAAGCAAAAACAGTGAAGGCAAAAACCGGAAGGAGCATATATAGAGTTTATGTTGAGAAGGGATAAGAAACAAGGCCAGGTGGAGACAGAATTAGAAGGCCTTCTCAAACCACACAGTAGGCAACAGCAAGCCACTGGAGATTATAAGGGAGTAGTGTTGTATCACCTGTAAACCTTGTGCTGGATGGACTGAAGTAGGGAAGCAACTAGAGGCAAGAGAACCAGCTAAACTACCCTAGAAATAAGGTATGATCACCTGGCCTAGGATGATAGCAAATGGAAATGCAAAGGAAGCTGTAAATTAAAAATAAAGTGTAGTCCAGTGATATGCATGGTTTAACATAACTTTTTCCAATAGCTAAATTCCACTGTTAGATTACTGGCACACCAGCAATTTCACTCTGAACTATTACAAAGACTTTTAGGAGAATGCTTACAAGGGTCAAAATCCAGAAAACAGTCCAGATGTCCATCAACAAGAGACTAGATAGCAAACTGTGCTATTTCCTTACAATGGGATAGTATTCGGCAATAAAAACGAATGAACCACTGATAATGAGACAACATGGATGGATCTCAAAAACATTATGCTAAGTGAAAGAAGCGTTACAAATATTATATGATTTCATTTCTGTGAAACTCTAGAACAAAAAACCTGATCTACAGAGGAAAATAATATCAGAACAGTGAGTGTGTATGGGGAGTGGGTTTGGGAATTTACTGGAAAGATGCACTTTCTGGGGTGACAGTAATGTTCTATATTTTTGTAGGGACTTCAGTTATGTGGGCATACCATTCCTCAAAATTCATCAAATGATACACAAGATTTATATATTTCAATGTATATAAATGTTATCTTAAAAATCAAATAAATATTGAACTCTGGCTAATGATATGCATATTGAAGTGCTTTCAGGTGAAATAATGTGCAACTTAGAAATGCATAAAAAAATAAGGATATTCATTTGATAGAAAGCTGGAGAAATGGTTAAATAGATGATAAAGCAAATACAGTTAAGATGTAAACTGGAGAATATATGTGGTGTTCACTGTATAATTATTTCAACATTTTTCTATATTTGAAAATTTTTCATAATAAAATGTTGAAAAAATTACAGACACAGCTTTAAAAGTTTAACAGACCCCTTAAATTGCTGGTGAAGTTACTTTGGCCTCAAATTTTAATTTTAATTGAGGAAAACCTATTTAATCTTAAGATACTGCTCTACCAAATAGCTTCAAACTTTGCATACCCAAAAAACCTTACTTTAACAAAAAATTTCACAAATACCTCATTTTTATTATAGAAAATAGGTAATATGCCCATACAAAATAAACTGCTTATTCCTATGTAGATATTCCATAATACTAAAAATTCATACCTTGAATTTCAATAAAGGCAAAATCAGAATATTACATTATATCCATTAGATTTTAGGATCCACTGCTCATATTTTTAATACAGCAAAACTTGAGAATGACATTTAATTTTACACTTACTATTTTAATTCTGAAAATTACTCAAAAATAGCTGCTAGAATTTTTTAATTAGAAATGACTCAAAATTCCTAAATTCCTGTATCTCCTACAAATAATTACTTCTTAATATTTATTATTTTTAAAAGGTATTCATTTTTCACCTCATGAGGTTTTGTGAGCATTAAGCTTCCCTCGATCTCAAAGTGCTATAAAATAATTAAATAGACAAACTATAGGCCAATAGACTAAACAGATACCTAGATAGTATCTCAAGTACTCACATTGCATATATCTCACTGATGGTCCCCAGCAACACTTAACATATAAGAAGTTATCTTTCAAGAAAACAGCTCAATTATTATTTAGATTTCTAGTCAGATTGTAGGGAATTTGTGATTAAGAGCTATGTTCCACGGAAAAGTGAAAAACTTTTTGGAGGGTCATGTTTCTTAGGAGTTTCAGCAAGCATTTCATAGAAATATGGAGTACAGAATTAAATATGACAACACAAAATGAAAGTAGTAACCTGAAATCAACTCACGTATTTTAGTTCTACCACAGCAAAACAAGTGTCCCACAATGACACATTACCAAAACTCACAAAGATCATAGAATTTCCTGCATTTGTCAAATGTTTATATCCACTTCTAAAGAATTTTTTACTGAAGATATATGTTAGAATGTTCTACAGCCTTCTTCAGCTTCTACTACAGCAAAACTCTTTCACTGCAGGTCTTTAGACTCCATGGGACTTCTGGATACTTTGGATTTTTAAAATTCTGCAATTGAAATTTCAATTCAGTCACCTTCTCCCAACAGAAAGCTTTTAGTGAACAAGTAATTAAAAGCATTAGAGTAACTCCTTTAAGTCACAAGAGCAATGAAGCTTCTGAATATGTCTAACTTGCAACAAGGTCAAAACTTAGACAGCAGGGAAAACGGGCACATAATACACAGCTCTCCACCAAGTGGTAAGAGCAAAACTACTTCTCTCAGATTCAAATAAAACAAAACTCTTCAATTCCAGATCTTATTATGAACAATACTGCTGTGACTGTCATGCTGAGTATGGAGTGGAAAAACACAATAGGAAATAAAAATGCAAATAAGCAGGCCCTGGAGAAAAATGTTATTTACCAACTGCTTCAAATCTACTGAGTCCCTCACTAGCTCCACCCCAAGTCACTACAGAATGTGACTGTGGGGACTCAAAATGGGCAAAATGGAACCATGCACCCCACTGCCCCCAACTTCACATAGAACCTCTAATCCCTGGGCTAATGATCATTTCAGCAAAAAAGGGGAGAGGAGTCCCTTTTTGAGAGTTTAACTATGCACAGAATATCAGGAAACTCCACTACAACAGTCCCGTTTATCTGAGAACAAACTATTGCTCCATTCACTTTTGTGGCTCGGGTTGACTTTTCTGGAGGTTTAGTAGGGGAAAAAAATCAGTGCTAGATATCCTTGAGAAGATATGCCCAACACTTATCAATACCACATCGTCCTTAACAGGAAGCTTTTGCAGATGATTAACATGCCATGCTCATCTGTCCATACAGTCGGCCCTCTGTATCTGTGGGTTCTGCATCCGTGGATTCAAGCAACTTCAGATCAAAAAATATTCGGGAAAAAAAATTCCAGAAAGTTCCAAAAAGCAAAACATGAATTGGCTTTGGCTGCATGCAGGTAACTATTTACAAAGCATTCACATTGTATTTATACCTATTTACATAGCAATTACAATGGGTTAGGTATTGTAAGTAATACAGATATGATGTAAAATATATGGGCGTATTTGCAAATTCGTTACATGCAAATTCTATGCCATTTTATATAAGAGACTTGAGCATCCACGAATTGTGGTACCTGTGGCGGCTTCTGAAACCAATGCCCCACAGATACTGAGGGACAACTATACTCAAACACAAGACCCACCCAATTAAAGCACCCACCTTAGCTCACGTCTGTAGCCCCTGGTAAAGAATGGAAGAGACAAGGTTCAGAAAGAACCAACATCCAGAATATTTTCTTCTTTGTCTTGTAAATCCTCAGCTAAGTATGCAAACGGAGGACCAAAGGAAGTCTTAAGACAACACAAAGGCAATCCGGGATGGAGCTGAGAAGAGCTCGGGACTAAAAGTGGAATGCCAGGGGATCATTCTCCTTCCACCTCCAACCCACCACCACACTCCCAGCCACCTCCATCTTTTCATCTTCACACTGTGGCAGTCTCCTGGCTGGTTTCCCTGGAGAAATTCACCATTCTCTGTGTTGCAGACAGAGTGGTTTTTAAAAATGTAAAGCTGATCATAATCTACCTCTTGTAAGTGGTTTGACCTTGAGCAAATTACTCAGGGCAAATTACTTAACCTCTCTATGCCTCAGTTTCCCCATCTGTAAAATAGGTATGTAGTCCCAGGGCTCTTCTGAGAAGGATGAGCTAATCATTTTAAACAACTGAGAAGAGTAAGCAACACAAGTAAGGACTAAATAAGCATCTGCTGTTATTATTCCATCACCCACCTACCCCTCTGCCTTAAAAAAAACATCTCAAAGGCTTTCCTTTGCTCTAAAGTTTCACCTAATTAATATGACCTATAATTAATATTCAATGCTCCACATGATCCAACTCAACCCATTCATCAGTTATTCTCCTTCTCACCACTCCCTAGCAACACTGGCCTTCTTTCAGTTTCTAAAGGGGCACTCTTCCTTCCTACAACACCTCTGTACCTGTGGCTCCCCAACCTAGCTCTTCTCTTCCACACTTCACTTGGCTAATTCCTATGCATCTCTCTGATCTCAGCTTAAATTCTGGTCCTTAGAGACCACCTCCCTGACCTCCCAGTCCACATTAGATACCCATGTTATGCTCCCTCGTAGCACTCTTTATAAGCACTGAAACCAAATAAAGTCACTACTCTGTGCTTTCAGCATAATGTCTGTGTTCCCCCATTAAAATGTAACTACCATGTGTGAGGCACCTCCTTGTCTTATTCACCAGTTTATCCTCAGAGCTTGGCATAGAATCTGGCACAGGGGAGCACTCGATGAAGATGCATTAAATGAAAAACAGCCCTCCTTTCACTCACACTCCCTTTCTTGTCACTTCTCTCCAGGAGGTGAGGTAGAGAACACAGGAAGGTGCCATACCATGGATTCCACGCCATCTTCTCTCTCATCACTTATCCCTTTCCTCTCTTCTCGCATCTTCCTCCCTATCACCCTTTAAAAGTTGTTTCCTCTCTCCTCCATCTCCTTCCAGCTGGCCACTGCCCAAATGTTCATGAAAGACCCCCAACCCCTAACCAGAACTGCCTGTAATGACAGGCACTGTTTACATTAAAATCAGAGCTGTGGTGAGAATGTGGTGGGCACTGTATTATCACAGGGAACAGAATTTCAGTATCTCCAAAGAAGGTGTATAAACAGCTATATTAGCAGAGGTGATTTTTTTTTATTGCTGCTACTTGACTACCACTTGGCTCACCTCGAAAACAACATGTCAAACCACTGTAAACACAGTCCTTATTTAGGGCTGCAGAAAGAAGCAGAGTTATGTCACATGCAGAAATAGCCCCAAATGTCTGAGTGGTAAGAGCACAGCATTTGCATGCTTAGAACCTGTGTTTGAGACCAGCACCTTTGGCAACTCTGTTAGCTAACCTGACCTTGAACAAGTCATTTAACTCTCTGAACTTGTTTCCTCACCTATTATACAGAGGTGATAACAACACCTATCTCACAGCCTTTCTTAGAAATCAAATGAAGTGGTAAAGCATTATTCAATTATAAGATGTTCTACACAGATATTTGGTTGAATACTAACTGAGGTCTAACATTTCAATTTGATTCTCCTCTCAAGTCTCACTAATAACAGTCAATAAAAGTAACAGAAAATAATGATCTAAAATGTTTAATAATCCCTAGTGGGATCATGTATATATATGCTTACCTCATGAAATCTTATTTACTACTTTATTAATTTTACTATTTTTATTTTACATTTTGAAACTATACTTTGCCTGTTTCTTCGAACAAATCGCTGTTTTCACTTTCTTTGAAGCTGGTTTTATACCTGATCTGATGTTCAACCGTGAGTACTTTACTCTTCTACAACTTCCAAAGAAGGATTTTATCTAGTCCTGTTGGTTAAATACATTCAAATTTAATTACATTTCCCTAACCAGATTATAACTAACCACTTTATTTATAAATGTTTACATTATAGTCACCCTAACTTTCTTGTTCCTATTTATATATACCTTTCCACTTACATTCACCTTAAGTTTCTTAACTTTGGTACATAAACAGCAAGCAAAACGTTTTTGTTCTATTTCAAAAGACAATGATCCAACTCTGGACTAATAGTAGAAACATTCCAGAGAGTCATTCAGTTCCAAAATATGAACTAACTAAATATTTTATAATATGGAGCTTTTCTAGGCACATGACAGCTACTAATCAAAATGATTGGTCATAGTTCCACTTGTGATAAAGATTCACAATAAATTTTAAAACACAGCTTCCAATTCATAAAACAAAAATCTTCATAAAATTATATTAGTGTTAATATCTGCATAATTTTGCTTATACCATTGATTATTATATCTTTGGTGATCTCTTCCCATTCACTAGGAAGCCAATTTCAACACACAGAAATAAACTAGTATGCTTAATCTCTCAACGTGATAGCTTTAGTATCACAAACATTAAATTTCACTCACTATAAATAGGTTCCTATCTACCTATATAAATAAGAAATTTGAATTCCAAAAGATCATTTTTAAATTCCACAATTCACTATCATCTTTATCATTATTTTAACACCTAAGTGAATATAATCTAGTAACCACCAAAGGGTCTTCTATCAATCTATGAGCAATCAACATGAAAATACTATTTCTTGGTCATTTTGAGGAAAATAATCAAAAATTTCTTATCATCTACCATATATTCACTTCTATCTAAATATATACCTATTGTTTATTCTACATATTCTTTGAGCACAAGAACACTAGCATTATTAAAAAATGAATTTTTATATGTTTAAATATTTTTGAAATATTTGAAAATTTTGAAATATTAGGTAATTCTCCATTAATCTCATTTAGTGATGATTTCACTGGTGACTGGATAGTTTGATGCTTTGCTTCTAGTAAAACCTTCTCTTTGGTTTTAAAAACACCACTATTTTTATTTACTCTTAGGTTCTCTCACATTAAAATGGAACACTTTCTAGTCTAGCTTAATCCATTGCATTAGCTTAAAAGATTATATTATGCTAATCTAAAAAACTGAAAACTTACCTTATAGCCTATTGTCTTCCTATAATAAAGAATTTCCTTTTCAAGGAGCTCAAATAAACGTGGTGGGAAAAACTGAAAATCCTGAACATTTGGCTGTTTTGGAGGTCGTGGAGCCTGTGGGGGGAAAAATGCATTACACACATATTTCAGTTCATGAAGTGAACTTATCTTTTATTATTTCTTTTATATATAGAAAAATACAATGGAATCTATTCATAAGGCTGGGGAATATCAAGTACTTTTCTGTATTGTAATATTTTAGAGACTAAGATTTAGTACTAATATAAGTAAATCTGAATCAGAGACCATGCTTCAAGAGAATTCTGCTATAGGACATGAAACCTGGCCTCATACTGCTTTACCTTTGGAACCTTCGGCTCACTAACACGTAAAGCCTCTCTGAAGTAGGCATCCACAGCATAGTTTGCTTTGCGTTCTCGTTTGGGAGGTTCAATCCATTCCACCATTCCAAGCTGTACACAAAAACAAGAATGCAGAGTTTAATTACTCCAAATTATTTTATAAATATCCAGTACCTTAAGGCTATAGACATGTGAGAAAACCAAAGCCATTAGGAAGAATCAAAACTTGCTTTGTAAAACTCTCACTGGAAAAGATACACGCACTGCAAAAGGATCTGAAAAAATAACTAAATTACTATGCTGTACGCTTGAAACTAACATGATATTGTAAATCAACTATACTTCAAAACAAAAAGTGTTTTTAAGTCACAGCTGTACATCCAAAATTCCAAAACCTCGTTCTATACAGGAAGTTTAGGTGCAAGGACGGTTTTGGCTTTTTTTTTTTTAGTATGTTTGATGCTTAGCTCTTCCTTACTAGTAGTTGAGAAGAATTTGTACAATCTGGTTAATATTTTATGTCAAAATAAAGTGACTTAATACTGGATGAAGACTAACACTGGTTCTGGTAACTCTGTTAAGTGTATGAATTAGAAAACAGTTGAAAAGCATAAAAGACTGAATATCAACATGACAGCCATATATCCCTTCAAATCAAGAGAAATTTTAAAATGAGACCTCTTGGTAAGGTAGTTGTGGGACAAGCCAGTGGAATCAGAAAGACTTGAATTTGAAACAGGTTCTGCCACTTTATCAACTGTATAACTTTGAAGAAATTATTTTTTCCATCTGTAAAATGGGAATAATAATAATACCTACCTGAGGATTACATGTGACCATATATGTGAAAGCATTAGGTAGACTGCCAAGAGCTAAATGTAAGTTATTATTAAACATCCAAAGTGGGGTAATTTGGTAACATTTGGTAGCATTACAAAACTTTACCCTGATATCAGCTAGAAAAAGTTATTTAAAAATCAATATACAAAAGTGACAATATGAAGTTCTGGAGTCTGAGGCATGGTTTTCTAGCTCAGATATTTTTCTTGATTTCACAGTACCTAGCCTAGTGCCTTTACATAAAACTGGCCACTAATCTACAATTAATGGTCCCACTCTATTTGACCACACCTACACGCTGAGTTTTAAGAATGGATAATACATTTAAGCTAATACATTTATTAGCTTAAAAATAATAATTTCTTAAATTTAACTTAAAAATTAGCTTAAAAATAATTTTAAAATAAAAGATAATACATTTTAAGCTACATTTTAAGAGTGGATAATAAACTAAGATGACTAGAATGGTTAGAAATCTACAAATTCTCAGTGTCTAAAGAAGTAAAGGCTAAAGTCAAATAAAATGGTGGCATCCACATATGGAAATGTCCTTGAGACAGAAAAAAATAGTTCTTTGTTAGACTAAATGTCTCTTTTAACTCTATAAGTTCATGAGAGATGGATAGAATAATGTTAGTTTATGTAAAATGAGAAATACTCACAACAGTGAAATGAGTTGTGTTTTGTTTTCCCCTCAAATGGGTTAATGTGAGATGACAGTAATGGAAAAGACATTTTTCAATAACCAGTATTTTATTTGTCTCAACTGGGGTTAAAATAAATCAATAATAACGACTTTCTAAAAGTAATGTATCTGGCCATTTAACCTCTACTTGTGTGAAGGTTTATGTATTCAAATTTGAAACAAGTATTAAAGGCCAATCCCTGAACTTTCAAATACAGAAAAAATATGCTAAATCAGTTTTAGATAAGAGTACATTAATACAAACTCATTTAGATCAATTTATTCAGAATCAATGTCAGCCATTGTGACTTAATTCATCAAGTATGGTTATGAACTAATGCAACTAGTTCAACAAATCTTATATGAAAATCTCCCTTACTGTGCAATTTCCATGATATGTATGAACAACATTCTTGCAGGTTTTCAATTCTTTTGAAAGGATAATAAGAACCTATTTTAAGAACCTATCTAAAAAATAAGGAAATACATAATAAAACATCTCAACTCAGAACATTCAGAAAAATTCTGATTTAATCATTCAATTATAAAAGTATGTCATCATAATTGTTATTAAAAATTTTTTATCTGCACATCATTATTTTCTTAGAAGCACAGGAAAATTTGTTATATTAGAAATGACAAATATTTTATTAAGCTTAATTTTCCCCTAAGAATGTAGATAAGATGCACCAGTGATAGTTAGACTCTTCACTGTTTAATATTTTCTACTTTAAAAAACACTCTTAATAAGCCCACAGGAATAACTGAAAAATTAATTTTTTAAAAGTCACATAATGAGATGTAAAGAGCATATTAGGAAGGCAGTTTCCACACTGTGCATGCAGGCTATCACTTCCATCTCATCAGAGTAAACCATAAATGGTCTTAATTAAGGTTAGAGATGGAATAACCAGATAAATTTTGGTCAAGATACTAAAAACTAACCAAGAGTAATGGTAGCAACAAAGCGTTATCACCATACTAGTTGCAATGCAAATTAAAATGACTCACCTCCCATTTTTCAATGAAATCAATACCCAAGAATAAGCTTTTTTAAAAAAATTCATTCTGTCAGTTAAAAAATATAACAGCTTTATGGAACAATTTGAGTAACAAAATAAAAATGACAGAATTGTATTATAACTAAAAAAATAAATATTCTTAAGTCCATGCTGATATAAATAAATGGGGAGAAAGGATAGCTTTTCCTTACAGAAAAATCCCAATTAATAAATATAGATGGAATCAAGGAAATACAAAATTACTGTTAGGTAAATGCCACAATAACTATTGTAGGCAAACTTCACCAAGAGATGCCAAAATCAGTGTGTAAAAGTTTGGGGAGTAGCTCCCCCCCACCAATATATTTATCAGTTACAAAAGGAAAATCAGTAACTGTACAGTAGAAAAATCCAGCAGGTGCCACCTCAACTAAGTGACTAAGATTAATATCCCCAGTAACACAACATAGTGACATCATGTTCCCTGGTATGACGTACTGAGAAAAACATAACATCCCTTCCAAGGCATTCTTGCCAAAAATGCATAATCTCAATCAAATCATGAAAAAAACCCAAAAACCAAAAATGAAAGACAAACTACAAGACAGCAGAAAAATACTGTTCAAAAGTCTCAAGGTCATGAAAAACAAAGAAAAACTGAGAACTATCACAGATTAGAAGAGACCAAGGAGACACAGAAACGAAATGCAATGTGAAGACAATGAGAAGACAAGCCACAGACTGAGAGAAAGTGTTTGCAAAAGATCTATCTGGCTAGCAACCAGTGTTTCATGTAATCTCTGAGAAGAAGAAAATCTTGTCTTATTTTTAGAAAAACAGACAGCTGATAAGACTGTTATCCAAAATATACAGAGAACTCTTAAAACTCAATAATAAGAAAACAACCAATCTGATTTTTTTACATACACTTTCAGAATATTTATTTTCATGATTTTATTGTTTCATATTATATTTGAGGGATTGTTACGTTTTTTAATCTTGAATACATTTGAGCTTATATTTTATATGGTACTGTTTCCTTAAGATATATCTAGATACCTATTTGATTAAAAATGCATAAATATATTCAAAATGAGAAAACATTTTTTACATGTTTTAAGAAAAAATAATGAATTGCTTTCAGTTGCTCAATCATGTCTGATTCTTTGCAACCCCATGGACTGTAGCCCAGCAAGCTCCTCCGTGCAGGGAATTTTACATAGCAAGACTACTAGAACAAGTTGCCATTTCCAACCCCAGGAGATCTTTCTGACCAATCTGATTTTTAAATGGGCAAAAGATCTGAACAGACACCTCCCCCTAATGAAATATACAGATGGCAAATAAGCAAGTGAAAATATGTTCCACATCATTCATCAGTGAAATGCAAATTAAAACAAAGACACTACTACACTGCATGCTTGCTCAGTCCTGTCCCAGGTATTGAACCCATATCTCCTGCACTGGCAGGTGGATTCTTTACCACTGTGCCACCTGGGAAGCCCCATTCACTGCCCATGAGAATGTAAATAGTATGGTCATTTTGGAAGACAGGTTGGCAATTTCTTACAAAATTAAACATTCTTACCATACAATTGGGGCTTCCCTGGTGGCTCAGTTGGTAAAGAAACTACCTGCAATGCAGGAGACCTGGGTTCTATCCTGGGTTGGGAAGATCTCCTGGAAAAGGAAATGGCAATCCACTCCAGTATTCTTGCCTGGGAAATCCCATGGACAGAGGAGCCTGGTGGGCTACATTCCATGGGGTCGCAAGAGTCAGACATGACTTAACAACTAGACCACCACCACTACCATACAATCCAACAATCGTGCTCCTTGGGATTTACCCAAAAGAGCTGAAAATCTATATCCCCACAAAAACCTGCACATGAATGTTTATGGCAGCTTTTATTCATAATACCAAAACTTGGAAGTAATCAAGATGTCCTTCAGCAAATAAATGCATAAATAAACTGTAGTACATCAGAAATGGATCTTAGCACTACAAAGAAATGGGCCATCAAGTCATGAAAAGACACAAAGGAACTTTAAATGCATATTACTAAGTAAAAAAAGCCAAGCAAAAAAGGCTACATACTGTATGATTCCAACAATATAATATTCTGGAAAGGGCAAAAGTATGGCAATAGTACAAAGATCAATTGTTGCCAGGGGCTGAGGGGAAAGTGGGATTACTAGGCAGCACACAGAAGGTTTTAGGGCAATGAAACTATCCTGGATGACATAATGGTGAATATCAATCACTTATAAATTTATCCAAAACCATAGACTGTACAATTCCAAAAGTGAATCCTAATGTAAATGACAGCCTTTGTATGATAATGATATGTCAACATAGGCTCAATAGATATGAGATGTTGATAGTGAAGGAAGCTGTTGATAGAGCAGATAGAATATGGGAACTCTTTGTATTTTCCACTCCTCTTTGCCATAAACCTAAAACTGCTCTTAAAAATAAAATTGTTTTTAGAAACTGCAAAGTGGGATCCTGGATTGTAAACCCTGGAACAGGGAAAGGATACTAGGGTACTAGTGGGGAAAAGGTTAACTTTCTATACTTAATCACTGTAATATGACTGTGAAGTCGAATTAGGTAAATTGTTAACATTATGGGAAGCTGAGTGAAGGGTAAATGTGAACTCCGTACTATTTTTTGCAATAAAGTCTAAAGCCATTTCAAAATTAAAAGTTTTAAAAATTACAGCCATAATTTCAGTTTAAACAGAGAAAACAAACACAATTCTCATTTCTTCAAGGGAACTTTGTGACCCATGAAGTATATTACAAGGCATTATTTTATGAGACCACCTGTAACAAAGTCCTTCCAGCATTTAACTAACTATATATCAACAATATTATTACTAATGTAATTAATACTAAATACTGCACATTTTGTTCTAATTACTCTAAAATGTAATTACTACAACCTCCATTTGATTTGTGAAAACACTGATTATCTAAAGTCACTTGATTATGGTAACCAAAGGGGAAAGGGGAGGAAGGATAAATCAGGAGTTTGGGATTAACAGATACACACTACTATACATAAAATAGATAACCGACAAGGACCTGCTGTATAGCACAGGGAACTATACTCAATATATTGTAATGACCTATAAGGGAAAGGAATCTGAGAAAAAAATATATGTGTACATATAACTGAATTGCTTTGCTGTATACCTGAAACTAACACAACATTGTAAATCAATTATACTTTAACTAAAAAAAATTTTAAGTCACTTAATTAGAAATAGAGTTATGATTTCAGCTTCAGAATCCAGGAACTCAACCACAATTCCATACTACTTCTCAAAAACCAAAGTAGTGGTACAGTAACAGCAGCAACAGCAAAAATGATAATGATTATAGTGGTAATAATAATAACAATAAACAACCAGCAAAATATATTAAAGGTAGCCCATGGTTAAGATCATTTTGACCTACATCACTTTCACTCTATAGTAGAGTATTGTAACAGGTAAATGCCAGTGTTTTGTTAAATATTTAATTGTTATGGGAAGAAAGGCTAATCTGAGAATATAACGGTTGACAGTAAAAAGTTACCTTCTGTTTTTCTCTATAATCTTCTCCTTCAAACTTGTACAAACTTTGTTCAATGTCCATTCTAAAATTTCTCAGAGAAGACTCTCCCATTTTCTGCAAGCGTTCATTCATCTCTGCAGTCTAAAGTTGAATGCATTGAAATTATAAAATTATCACTGAATTACTTTCAAAAATCTGTGAATTCTCAGTCTTTTTAAAGGTAATTATTGATATGAAACATGCAATCTGTTCTTTTCCAAAGTAATAATGCAATGCTAACATCAAACTTGAATATAAAATTAATTTACCCCAAGTATTTAAATATTTCAGTGGTTCTTCTTAAGTGCTCTCACTAAGGCTTTCTCTAAAATCTTTCATCATTGAAAATGTAGCTATATTATAATTTCTGCTGCATAATTTTAATGAGACACATGGTAATGCTAAAACAAAGGCAATGATATCCTCTCACACCTGTTAGAATGGCTATTATCAAAAAGACAAGAAATAACAAGTGTTGGTGAGGATGTGGAAAAAGAGGAACTCTTGTGCACTATTGGTACTGGTACAGCCACCATGGAAAACAGTATGCAGGTTGTTCTAAAAATTAAAAATAGAGCTACCATATGATCCAGCAATTCTAAATTCCACTTCAGGGTATTTACTTGAAGGAAATGAACTCATTAATTCAAAAAGATACCTTCACCCTCATGTTTGTTGCAGCACTATTTACAATAGCCAAGACAGGAATACAACCTAAGTGTCCATCGATGGATGAATGGATAAAGAAAATGTGGTGTATATGGAATATTATTTCCCTGTTAAAGAGAAGGAAATCCTGCCATTTGCGACAGGATGGATGGACCTTGAGGCTATTATGCTAAATGAAATAAGTCAGGGAAAGAATGGAGAAGTACATGGTGACCCAATCCAGTATTCTTGCCTAGAGAATTCCGTGAACAGTGGAGCCTGGTGGGCTGCTGTCCATAGGGTCGCACAAAGTCGGACATGAGTGAAGCAACTTAGCATGCATGCATGCATTGGAGAAGGAAATGGCAACCCACTCCAGTACTCTTGCCTGGAGAATCCCAAGGACAGAGGAGCCTGGTGGGCTGCCGTCTATGGGGTCGCACAGAGTCGGACACGAATGAAGCAACTTAGCAGCAGCAGGGAAAGAAAACTACCATTATGATCTCACTGATATGTAGAATAAAAAAAAGGAAAAAAAAAACTAAACTCACAGACCCAGAGAACAGGTTGGTTGTTGGTTGCCAGAGGTAGGGTGTGGAAGGTTAGTTATAAAGTAAATAAATCCTGGGTCTGTAAAATAAATGTGTGTATACACACACACACACACACACACACACACACACACACACATACCCTTAAAGACAAAAAATAGTCTGAAAAGTAAATTCAACCAATTTATAAGAAATACTGTAAATAAGTGAACATGGTAAAAAATACCCTTGGAGATGATATCAGCAAAATTCAGACTGTGGGCAACTCAAAAGGCAAACAATGCAATTTCTTCACCAAATAAATTACAAGGGAAATAATACACAAATGGAGGGAGAATATACAGATTTAAAATGATTCAGATGATGTATCAATCAATGACAATGTGCAGACCTTATAGACAATCTGATTTTAAAAATACTTTTTAAAAAAGCATAACTGGAAATTTAAATTATAACTTGATATTTGATGTTAAAGAATTATTGGGGTTTTTCAGGTGGGACAATGCTATAATGATTATGTTTTTAAAGCATGCTTATATTTTAGAAATACATATGCAGGAGTAAAGAATTCACCTGCCAATGCAGGAGATGCAAGAGACGTGGGGTTTGATTCCTCGGATGGGAAGATTCCCTGGAGAAGGAAATGGTAATCTATTACAGTATTCTTGCCTGGGCAATGTCATAGACAGAGAAGCCTGAGGGCTACCGTCCATGGGGTCACAAAGAGTCAGACATGACTGAGCACGGCACAGCAACAACTGAAATATTTACAGCTGAAATGTTATGTCTGAGATTTGCTCCAAAATAATCCAAGAAGGGAAGAGATGAACTGGTGGTGTGAATCGAACAGGGCTGGTTGATGGTTGTTGCAATTAGATAATAAGTACATGGAGGGTTCATTGCTTATGTTTAAAATTATCCATAATAATTTGTGAAAAGGGTAATTTTTCACAAAAATTCAACATAAAATCACAATATTCTGAAACAGCTTTATATAACAAATAATGCTTTAATATTTTACAAAATGTTCACAAGAGTTCCAGTTAACACAATGTATCAGTAGATAATTTCTGCTGCTGCTGCTAAGTCACTTCAGTTGTGTCCAACTCTGTGCAACCCTTTAGACGGCAGCCCACTAGGCTCCTCTGTTCCTGGAATTCTCCAGGCAAGAATACTGGAGTGGGTTGCCATTTCCTTCTCCAATGCATACATGCATGCTAAGTCACTTCAGTCATGTCCGACTCTGTGAGACCCTATGGACAGCAGCTCACCAGGCTCCTATGTCCACAGAATTGTCTAGGAAAGAATACTGGAGTGGGTTGCCATTTCCTTCTCCAAGATAATTTCCAATCCCATGCAAAAAGAAAGGTTGTAAAATGCAGTCCTGATACAAGTGATTAAACAAAAAATTTACTTGGATTTTAAGTACAGTAAATACCAATATTATAAGTATGTGGCATAAGGTCACTTGATTTTAAACTCTGGCTCTTAGTCTTTCTCATCAAAAATTAAACTAAAAAAATAAAAATACTAAATTATCCCTGGATATAAATCTACAAATTCTTACAGAGAACATGTGTTATTTGAAACAATGCAATACAAAAATTATGCTGAAGTATGTTGATTTTAAAGCAATCAATCAGGAAAACAAAAAGCCATTTTAACCTACCTTCTTTTGCCCTCTTTCCAGAAGAGTTGTAATGTCTTCATCTGTCAGCTCACTTTCTTTAGAAGCAAAAACATGGGTGGCTCCATGACGTATCATTTGTAACATTTCCTCTTTTGCCATCTTGTTAGACTGCTGGTCAATGAGTCTTCCTAATAATAAAAATAAAAATTGTATATATTCAATGACATTTCAGAGAAAGCATAGCATAATGGTTCTAATCAGACACTACTACATTTAACCATGAGTCTGCCTGCAATGCAGGAGACCTAGGTTCAATTCCTGGGTCAGGAAGATCCCCTGGAGAAGATATACTGGCAAGCCACTCCAGTATTCTTGCCTGGAGAATCCCATGGACAGAGGAACCCAGCAGGCCACAGTCTATGGGGTCACAAGAGGTGGACACGACTGAGCAACTAAGCACACATTTAACCATAAGTAAAGCTTTATAGTAGAAAATTAGTGAACTTTGAATTCATTTTTTAAATGAATAACCCTGCAAGTTTTTCTTCTACCATACCTTCTATTTCAATATGAATTCCCTTCTATAAGATTCACTTAAAACACAGGAGGACAAAAACATTTTTTCATGTTCAAACTTCATTTCTCAGATCAAATTTCTCTGTATGAAAAGGCACCCTCTAATACATATTTAAAATTTTTAAGCCAAACTTTTATCTGCTACATAATATCAAGTATTTCAAAAGACATGCCATTGACATTCAACTATAAGCTAGTAAGGTTCAATTACCTAACCCAAATACTGAACACAAGGTTTCAAAATGGAGATTTTTTTTAAATTTGACTTTCTTCTCTAAGACTGCAGATTTTGGTCAACTATCATTAAAAGTAATCTCCTTTGAAGAAAACTGCATGTGTTTTTCCAAAGAAACATCTAAGTCAGTGTACACACATAAATACCTTGTTGTATGACAATTGAATCCAGTCTCAGTTTTATTTCAGCTCTTTCAACAATCCTTTCTTCAACAGTGTTGTCGGTGATAAGACGAAACACACGTACTGGCTTCTTCTGACCAATACGATGTGCCCGATCCTAGTAGAAAAAATCTTAATATAAGACACGGGGTAACAGTAAAAAAAAAAAATACAAAAAAAATGACACCAGCACATAAACTAAACTTTTTGGAGAAACATAACTGATGTCTAAACTGAAATTAAAGCAAAATAAAGAGTTTCTCTTTCCTTTGATATGTAGCCAACCTTATTTTTCACTAAACTCTCTTAGATTACTTTATCTTCCTTCTAACCTACCACCTATTAAATAATCTCTTATGCTTTTCACTGTCATACAAAAATCTCTGCACTGGCTCCCTACAATCACATTTGCCTCTTTTCCTTAGGTTTCTGCCTCCTTCAAGCTCAGTTGTGTCTGACTCCTTGCAACCCCATGGACTGTAGCCTGTCAGGCTCCGCTGTCCATTCGATTATCAGGGCAAGAATACTGGAGTGGTTGCCATTTCTTCCTCTAGAGGATCTTCCCAACCCAGGAACTGAACCTTAGTCTCTTGCGGCTCCTACATTTGCAGGTGGATTCTTTACCACTGAGCCACCTGGGAGGCCCCCTTCTGCCTCCTTGGTAATCCTCTATTTTCACTACTCTTTATGTTGTTGCTTATGAAAGGACAAACTTTTGTGTCTTAA
>ML662898.1:492240-519730 GCA_007570785.1 Antilocapra americana
GTTAAGTTTCAGTTGTATTTAATGGTTAGTGGATTCAGAAATGAATAGGACCCATCAGAGACAGAGTAGCCATTCCTCAGAGCTGACCAAGTTCCTGCTATGAGAGGCCCAGCTGTACCGCAACTTGTATGACAGGATTCTTTGAAGATTTGTCTTCTACACCTCTGCATTCTTACAATAAGTTCCCTATTACATAAGGTCACTGGTTTCTGACTTGTTCTGTTTAACTCTAAATAAATATTTACATAACACATGATGACTGGTGGAGTTTCAAGTCAATAAATAAATTTAATGAACAGTTACTCTGGACCAGGCACACGGGGCACAATGTGGTAGAAAACAGACAGGATCCCTGCCACATTAAGTTTACATTTTTCTGGGGGAGGAGGAGAAAAGGAAAGGTGAGCAATACATGTTTTTTTTTAATTTATAAACAAAGACTGAGACTCTCATTAAAAACAGCAGACAAAAAAAAAGCAAAACACATCTATACCCACCTTCTCACAAAACTCCACTGAGTCAATTAAAATTATAGTTGTACACTTTTAAAAAGAGTGAATACTGACTTCCCTGATAGTCCAGTGGTTAAGACTCCACACTTTCAATTCAGGGGGCACAGTTTCAATGCCCAGTCAGTTGGGGCACTAAGATTCCTATTTGCCACAGGCATCACAGCCAATAAAAAAGAAGAGTGAATAGACGATTTGGTGGTGGATGAAGGGGGGAGAAACTAAACTTTCAAATAGCTTAGCCATCAAGGGAATAAACCAGAATCACAGTTCAAGAGGGACCGAGTGTAGAGGGAGCACTGTTCTGTGGATGTAGGGAGGAGAGTCTGAAGTGTGGGTTAGGATTTAATGAGGGAGATACTTGAGCATGTTTACATGTTGAGGGAAAAGAGCCAACATGGAGAGAGAGGTAGAAAATCCAGCCAATAAAAAGGAAAAATTAAGGAGAAAAGTCCCTAAGGAAACAGGAAAAGATGAGATCCAGGGTTCATGTTGGAAGAATTAGCCACTGCCCATGAATTTGGGCAAATTCTGGGAGATGGTGGAGGACAGAGGAGTCTGGCATGTAGCAGTCCATGGGGTTGTAAAGAGTCAGACATAACTTAATGACTGAACAACCACCAAGAGAAAGAAAACCTCTTCCACTCAAACAGAAGGTAATACAGATGCAGATATTCTTGGAAGATGGATATCCTTCAAGGAGTTCCTGCCTAATGACTTTTATTTCCTCTTTGAGAAAGGAATGGCGTTACTTGCTGAGAAAGGAGGACAGAGAACACATGGGTTAGAGGTCTTGGGGAGACTGGGTAAAGTTTGAAATAGCTCTTACAGGAAGTGAGAGAGAATGCTGAAGAAGGCTATGAAGAAGGATCACCAACATCTACAAATCCCAGAAAGGGACGGTATTAAGGGAAATCAAATCATGCCAGCAAACATGAAAATGTAGTGGTTCCAACCTGTACAGTGGGTGTCATCTTCTTTATCAGTCAATATTGAGCAGCCCCAGTACAGAGCAAGTCACTCTGCTAGTAAGTGGTAGAAGCTGAATTCAAACCCATAGGACAGAGACACAATTACATAATTTGTTTAGGACTTTTAGGGCAGAAATGGCAGATCAAGAGAGCAAGAGAGTTGAGATATTGGCCCCCCCAAAAAGTGGTTCAACTGATAGAGCATGGGCCCCTTGCTGGACACAGAAAATGTAACAACAGAAATGGGCTGATGGATGGGGACAAAACAGGGGTCCAGGCACTGGCTGTCTCTGTGAGATAACAGGACAAGTACAAAGGGAATAAAATGAGTGAAAGAAGGATACAAGAAGCTGTTATCAAAGAAGGGAAAACTGGTGTTCAATGAATGCAATCTCAAGGATCTGTGTGGTAGGGGAGAATGAACAGCCTCTAGGGGAGAGGACCACATTGTCCATGGGACCGCGACAAAGCAAAAGAGCTGTTCCACAGAGAGGCTAAGGATATACTGGGAGCGCGCCTCCAAAAGAGACTGTCACAAAGGTTTAGAGAGAAAACACTGAGACTGAGCTCAGAGGCACATCCACAGGTTCCAACAGGCTCAGTATGTTTTCCAGCTCGTTTACATATATTTAATTACTAAATTTTCCTGTCTGCTATTACTTACTGCATGAAGTCTTTCCACCAGTTTTTGATCACCAAGACAATTTTTAGTGTCAAACCAAGAATCAAAGTCCTGTGGAGAGGTGAAAATTCTGCAGTAAGTGCATAGATTTTTAAAAATAAATGTAACATTATATAAATTATTACATAACTCATACAGCAATAATTAATTTTAAAAGCACTGTCAAAATATGTTAACTGTTATGGCCAATATTATTTACTTCTGAAAATAAATACTTGAGCAGTTAACAAAATTTGAACACCATTATACAGGTACTCTATCAGCAGTTTTTCTTTAAAAGGCTTTTATTAGGCTTCCCCATACCACAGCAGAATTATAACCAGTTAAGAAGAGTCGGAAGAAGAATATAATAAAATGGAAGACATGCTAATGAAAATGTTAATCAAACAATAAAAATGAATAAAAGCAAGGTAAGATATACAAATAGGTAGCTAACTTGATACTTTTTATTATCAATTAATATCAGTAATGAAGAAAATCAAGCTGTTTGCTGCACTAGCATAACCTTGTGTCAATGATAAAAACAGTATAAATCATACATTTATAAAATATGTTGCTTTTCAAATCACATATTATAAGCTCTTTAGTATTCACCAAATGTTAATACCTGCAATAATTCAAGATTATTTCAATGACTCTACTTGCTAAACTAGTATGCAGAAAGCCCTTCCAATTTAATTAAAAGAAAATATAGAAAGCACTATTCTGAATTCAGCCTATCTCATGTCATAAGTTGTGGTAGCAATGTTCAGGCAAAGTTCAATAGGATAATATCAAAGCAAAGAAACTATTCCTCTAAATATCCCCATTTGAAAAAAATTTCTATTCAAGAGCTAAACTACAAAGAATCACAAATGAAAGCTATCAATTTCCATCTATGGCAACGCACTCCAGTATTCTTGCCTAGAGAATCCCCTGGACCGAGGAGCCTGGTGGGCTACAGTCCACAGGGTCACAAACAGTCGGACATAACTGAAGTGACTTAGCATGTAGGCATACATTTTGTGTTTTGAAGACAGATGTCTGTGAACATAAGAAAATTATACTTCAAAAAAAAAGAAAATTATACTTCAAATGCACAACTTAAACTTACTTCTGCAGAATTAAAGACATCAGGCAATAAAAAGTTGAGTAATGCCCAGAGTTCATGCAGGTTATTCTGCAAAGGTGTTCCAGTTAGGAGCAAGCGGTTAGTTGACTTGAAGTCACGAACAATCTCTGAGAGCTAGAAAAATAAGTTATGTTAACATTGTTTTATTTATTAGAATGTTCAACATTCAGTTCTATATCCAACCCAAAACATTTTTTAATAAAAGTTGAATAACTATTAATCTTAGTTCAGGTGACATTGCCACAGTGAAGCATAGCTGAACAAAATATTATAGGCATTTCTAGACTTACAAGAATGCAGAGCACAGTCACACCTGAGACCCTTTCCCCACTTTAAAAAATTTATTTTCTTCTATTTTTTGTCCACAGAAACAGTCAGAACTCTATGGAATCCAGGCTGGTCACTTTACAGCAGAGAATCACCTTTTCCATGCCAATCATGTTCATCCACCACACCTCGCCAACTTCTAACTTGGCTTGGTCACAATTTTTAAGCACCACACCTGACCCCATCTTCCCCGAATATCTTATGTTAACTTTCTAAATATAAAACCACAAAAACTAAAGCACAAAAAATAGAAATCACAGTAATATTATAAATAAAAAGGCTCATTTTATATAGCTCTTAAATTAACAATTATTCTCTAACATGTATCCTCTTATCGAGTATTAACCACAAAAAGCACCACCTGGTGATTCTGCTTCAGTTCTGTCTCTGGTTCTCCCAAAGCAGACCAATCACCCAAAGAGAGGTTCATCATCATAACTGATGCTTTTCTACTGTTGATGGAGTGGAATGGCAAGAAATATTGGTATTTTCAATGTTAACACCACACTCTAATTCACACAAGTCAGGTAATTCTAGATAATGAGGGTTTTTTTCTAATCCATATGAATACACATAAGGTAGCTCCTCAATAAAAAATAAACCAAAACAAATGACATTTGTATGCCAAATATTGCAAAAATATTAAAACACTATAGCATAACAGAGTTATTTAGACTGAAACAAGTATAGTAAATGAATTTTCTTTACATTAGAAACGGGGCTCAATTTTCATTTATCTTATATTAAATCATTTAAACTCCAAAATCATTTTAAAAACTGATTTTCATTCACATTCTGTAAATAAAATCACAATCTATCACTTTAAATTCTGAATACAGAGAAGTAAACCAACAGATGTGGTAGTTAAAAGAAAGTTTAATACAGACATTGAGAACTAGCTTACCTTAGATTTTTCATTCTTTATTCTGTGAGCCTCATCAATGACAAGGTATCGCCAGTGAAACTTTTTGAATACAGATTTTTCTTTAATTACCATCTCATAAGAAGTAACACAAACATCCCACTCTCCTGGCATCATTTCATCACGAATAAAAGCAGCCTGATGCAAAACAAAGTTCCTTATATTAGAATATGCTGACAAGATATCACAGAATTAAAGCATTAAGAGACTATTCTAGAATCATTTTGTCTCATTCACTTTAGAGATAGGAATGCTGAAGCCCAAAGGTACTTTGTGGTCAGTTATCTGGATGACATGCTAATACTTTCATTAACGAAAGAGAAGCAGAGGCTTCTATTACACAAGTACAGTATATTCAATGAACTGGAGAAGTTCGTATCACCAGAAGATGACAATTACTCTTCATACCACAAGGGATCAAAAGGACGTGGGCAAAAGGAACTACTTTCTGAATACCATACTCTTACCAAGATCCAAGCACTAACCAACATGATATCATTTTGATAAATGAAAAAAGCTCAATATACATGAGTGATTCCAACCTTTTGAGATCTCTCTTATGTTTCCTTCACTTTCTAGCAGGGATGAGTGATAAACTCTGTTAAAGGGTCATGAAAGTCCATTAGTGTTTTTGTGAAAGTCCCGATGTTTTGAGACTACAAATGTGATTTTATAAAGGAGGCTTGCTCTATCTACTACAGGAATCTATTTTAAAAAAGTGAGACTGCTTAAAACTATTTTTAAATCTTCATGTGGCCAATGTGCAACATGACTGAAAGCACTTCTAATGTGCATTAACTGAATTTCAGATCATCTCTATTATGGGTTAAAATAAAACCAAAAAGGTTAACAGGGAACAGCAAAATCTACACTGAGAAGGACCTGATTAGTACTGTAAATCTGAAATGACAGTGCTTAAACATAACTGATTGTTCATCTCAATTTATTTCATAAATTCAGTTGTGCACCAAACACACCAGGGACACTCTCAACAAATATTCAGCAAGTGCCCACTATGTATAAAAGGACTGCCTGGACTGAAGTAGAGGACAGGGGAAAAGGCCTCTGTAGATCTCAGCCTCACCCTGGGAAGTGGTCATAGTCAAAAAGTTAATTAAGACATTAGGGAGTTAGAGGCAAAATAAAAAGAACCAGGGAGCCAGACCCCATCTGGTCCTGCAAATACTTTATCCTTATTAGATTTTGTGAAATACTCAGTTTAATGGTTCTTCCTACAGTTTCACAGAACATACACACATTTTAGTTTAAACTAGCTCTGCTTTGAAACTTGTGTAACTATTTGATAGTTTCACAGTTAAATAGCAACAGAACATTCGAGATCACATAATCCAAAAGCTCTCATAGGTGACAAAAATTAAGGCCCTTTGAGATTTATTCAACATCACAGTCAGTAGCAAAACTAGAACTAAAAGCAGATCTGTTTCCGTGTCCATGACCTTTGATGCCTCTAGAGTAGAAAAGGAAGGGGTCAAAAACTATGTTTGGAGGACTCCCCTTGTGGTTCAGTGGCTAAGACTCTAAGCTCCCACTGCAGAGGTTCCAGGTTCAATCTCTGGTCAAGAAACTAGATTCCACATGCCTGCAACTAAAGATCCCGCATGTCCGCGACTAAGATCCTGCTTGCCACAGCTAAAACCCGGTGGAGCCAAATAAATAAAACATTTTTTAAAAAAAGAATCACGTTTAGGAATCATACCTCTAAATATTTCAGAAGTATATTAGCTTCAAATAGGATCATGATTTTCTCAAATAATTTCCTACCTCAATTAAATACTGTAGCCTACATCAAATATTTTATTACCAAACTGACCTCATAAAATGTTTACAGGAAGCCAAGAAAGTAGAAAGACCTAATATATCTATCCCGTGCAATACAAACGTTCAAATCTGTCTATAAGCAATGTTCCAGATTTTCTCTATACATAACAACATCAATCTTTAAGTGTTGCATATGGGGAGGGAGGTTCCGGAGGGGAAGCATATGTAAACCCATGGTGATATCATGACAATGTATGGCAAAAACAATTTAAAAAAGTGTTGCATATGGCACATTAATTATTTTTATGTAATTAACAATTACTGGTTCTCAAACTCTTTTACCATGGCCCACAGTAAGATTGTGTTTTAGGTTGCAATTCGGTATACATATGTGTTTGAGGACATGTTTTTAGAAAGAAACAGTACATATTACATATTCTCACTGCTATTTTCTATTCTATCCTATCTCAGTGTTTCAAAAAATTGTTGTCACCACCCACTAAGCTTAAGCCCAACACATTAATGAGTGGTAATTTGCAAAACACCAACTTTGAAGGTTAGTTTTCATGATTAGGAAGTTTTTGAAGTCTCTAGAAGAATTTCAACCTCCTATGGAGTAGAGGTAGGGCGTGCTAAGTCTCTTCAGTCTTGTCTGATTCTATGCAACCCTATGGGCTGTAGACTGCTAGGATCCTCTGTCTGTGGGACTCTCCAGGCAAGAATACTGGAGTGGATTCCCATGCCATACTCCAGGGGGTCTTCCCAACCCAGGGATCAAACTGGTGTCTCTTAATCTCTTACACCTCCTGCATTGGCAGGTGGATTCTTTACCACTAGTGCCACCTGGGAAGTCCAGGAGTGGTAAAGAGATAGGGCAGTACAAATTAAATTCACTCTTTCTTGAAAAATCCCAGAGACACCTCATTGAGCCCATGGATTCCATATAATAAAATCGAAAACCACTGACATACATGTTGGTGATGGACAGGAAAGCCTTGTGTGCTGCAGTCCATGGGGTCGCAGAGAGTCAGATACAACTGAGCGACTAAACTGACTGAAGACATGATGAAAAGACAAGGCTAGATATTTCTCAGTATCTATGATCTTCAGGAAAATTACAGCAAAACAAATCAGTAATTTGGAAATACAAAATTTTTATAAGGAATGGTATTACATTTAAATAATAGCAGCGATCAGAAAGAGTTCTAAGTGACTAATTTGCTACTGGGAAAATCGAGGCATAGGGAGGAATCAAGCCTGTAATTCTAAATTTATGAGCTCAGTATTTCAATATTTAAATTATTTATAAGTTAAATTTAAATAAATTTAAGTAATTTTTCTTCAAGCAAAATGATAAGAATAAAATTACATAATTCATTATGTTACCACTCTTTTGAGAATATCTTTTGATAACCTATCTAAATATGTAAAATAGAATAAATCTTTACTCCAAATTATGTTCTCTGGAGGCAAAATAAAGACCAAGTTTAATAATATGCTTTCTAAGCTGATTATTCATTTTGGTATTTTTGCATAATTCATTATTTTTAGATTAATTCAACAGTCCTAAAATAATTGTAGCTTACTAGATTGACAAATAGTTAATTTAAACAAGAGCCCTTAATTTCTAATATTATCTAAGAATGTATGCAGATACCTATTCTTCTATTCAAAGATCAAAATTGAGCGCTGTGTCTATGCATAAACACAAAACACAAGGTTCTCTGTACAAGGATAAAAGGTTGCATTCATGTGTGTCTGCATGTGCATGTGTGCATGTAAACAAGCCAAAGTCAAAAGTAAAAAAAATTAAACAAACTGAAATGCAAATTTATACACTTTTGGCATCAAAATAGCACAAATGATAGAACCACTGATAAGATAGATGGTCAATAAAATAAGACTTTTTTAAACAAAAAGTCACTCAGCGCAACTCAAAAGTGCTTAGATTAATGAGCTAGTTAAAAATAAATGCAAATAAGCATAATAATGGATATTCTGTTATGAACAGGTCATACATCTACCTCAGAAGAGTGTTGTGAGAATTAGATCATATTAAAAGCGCTTACCTGGTACAGATGAACTTATCTGAAAGCAGAAATTGAGACACAAATGTAGAGAACAAACATGTGGATACCAAGGAGGGAGTGGGGGTGGGATGAATTGGGATACTGGGATTGACATATATACACCCCTATGTATAAAATAAGTAACTAATGAGAACCTACTATATAGCACAGGGAACTCTACTCAATGCTGTGTGGTGACCTAAATGGGAAGGAAATTTTAAACAAAGAGAGGGGATATATGTATACATATAACTGATTCACTCTGCTGTACAACAGAAACACAACACTGCAAAGCAACTGTATTACAATTTAAAAAATATTTATAAGTACATTGACAGAGATACACACAAAAGTCAAAAACAAGAAATAAATGTGGCATTTATAAAAAGCACTTACAAAAGAGTCTAACACAGAGTAAGAATAACTTAAGTGTTATTCAGTAGTAGTAGTCAACTCAAATGTCTTTTACAGCAACAAAATGTAACCCCAGAAATGTTGTTATTCTGATTGCCTTTTAAAACCTGTTTCTCACTTACTCTTGCATCCTTGTCTCCAACGAAACAAATAACACGAAGAGATGGGACCCATCGCTTAAATTCGTTCATCCAGTTGTGTAAAGTAGACTTTGGAACTAAAACCATGTGAGGTCCAGGAATGTTTCGGTAATGTTTCAGGTAACCAAGCAAAGCAATCGTTTGTAAAGTCTTACCAAGACCCTGCATTATCATCACAGGAAAAAAAATCCATAATCATTTTTCAGTCAATGAAACATTTGTTAGTAGCAACATTACAAAAGATATCTGCCAAGTATCTCACATTGGGAAAAGTTAAAAGACTTTTTTTTAAGTGAATAACCATTCCAATTCAATACTTAGCCTGAGCACAAAAAGAAGCCAAGAACTTGCAGTTAGAAAGTTGCTCAACAAAGCAATTTTCTATTTAGGAGACTTTTACTCCTAAAGGAGTGAGCAACCCCTATCATCTTTTCTTCTAGTTTGCAAAATTAGGAACTTTGTATATTTCACAAAAACACATTTCCTTTATCAGCCTGCTTGGTGTTAGTGGTGGTAGTTTAGTCACAAAATGTCAGATATGCATACCCTCCAGGATCCTCTGTCCATGGGATTTCCCAGGCAAGAATACTGGGATGGGTTGCCATTTCCTTCAGGGGATCTTCCCAACCCAGGGATCAAACCCGCATTTCCTAGGTCTCCGCATTTCCTAGGTCTCTGCATTTCCTAGGTCTCCGCATTTCCTAGGTCTCCGGCACTGCAGGCAAATTCTTTACAGACTAAACCACCAGGGAAGCCCAGTCAGCCTGCTTAAATACCACTCTTTCTTTCCCACTGCCTTCAACATTATTACAGCCTCGGTTCGAAATATTCAGACTCTGGATCTCAAGGGGTCTGTAGCTCTATACTCTATCTCATACCCTTGAAGACCTAAGGAATCATAAGGGAACAAAACATAAAGAACTTTGCAGCCAAAAAGGAACCTAGGAATCACCTGGTCCAGGTGACCTTTTAAAAAAATAATATACTGAACACCCATGAACCCACTACCTAACCTACAGGAAAAGGAACTATGTCCTATGTCACATGATCTTTTAAAACACTTTTTGACTTTGTCTCTAGTCAAGGTATATATTTCTTTTATAAACCTAAGCCAAAAGCTATTTTTATAGGCTTTATCCTGCCTGACATTTCACATATTAGATGGGTTTTATGGATGCTATGTATTAAAATCTTAAAATGAAAGAAAAATCTTAAAATGTTTACACTCCTTAACCAAGTAATTCTGCTTCTAGAAATACTATGGAAATAATCTGAGAGGTGCATAAAACAGAATTACAAGGGTTCTCATAATAGTATTATTAGATATCAAGTATATATATATAGATCAATATATACTATATACATATATATTATATATACTATATATATTATACATGAACCAATCCATACGAAATGAATAAAACTATATTACCTTCCTAGAATTAATTATTATGCAGTAATTAACAATTATTTTTACCAAAATGTTTTAATTATGTGGAAAATATGTATGTATGTGAAGAAATTAGAATACCAAATCATATATACAATATGACCTCAACTATGAAAAATAAAGCCAGAGGATAAAGACTAAAAATAAATATGCAAACTGTTACATATTATTGTTTCTAAGTAATAAAAATAAAGCTTACTTTAATTTTTTTCCTGTTTTCCCAAATTTTCTAGAGTCATTAAACTATCTTTCTCCTTTTTGATAATTGAAACATAACTGATATCAGCATAAATTCAATATGAAAGATCTTTAGTTAATTCCTGTTTAGGCAGGCTGCAGCCAAGAGGAGCTTGGGGCAAATAATCCTAGTCTTTCCATTGTCCTGGAGAAGGAAATGGCACCCCTCTCTGGTATTCTTGCTTGGGAAATCCCATGGACAGGGGAGCCTGGGGGGCCACAGTCCACGGGGTTGCAAACAATTAGCCAAGCTCCTTCCTGCCTGAGCTGACTGCAGTTTTCAACCCAGAATACTAAACGTAAGGAGCTCCAGACCCTGGATTTAAAGGACCTGCCACACACCTCCCAGTTGCTTAGCCAGGGATGAGTACTTATAGAACCAACTACTACACTACAAGATATGGAGCATAAATAGTCATGTGGCCCATATGGACAAGTGATTGCAAATGTGGCTCCGGAGTCATATACAGGAGTATCACTGCCCTCTCTTAATCCTCACCGTATACATTTGGTCTTAAAATGTCAGACCAAGTCTTCATATACTCCTCTGACGTGCTGAATTAGCATCTTAAATGAATTAGCATCATTTTTTTAACACAGTGTGCCCTCAGAATCCACAGGTTTCACATCCAGGTATTCAACCAACTGCAGATCAAAATCCGCAGAGTGCCCAACTGTGCTATGCCATTCTACATGAGGACTTGAGCTTCCACAGATTTTGGTATCCATGGGGAGTCCCTGAACCAATGTTCCCCATCTATGGAGGGACAACTATACCTCCCATCAATCCTCAGCTCATTTCTTGACCCAGCTGGCACTCTACTATCAAGACTCAATACTGCTCTTCACTTTTTTGTTCTTTATTCCATCTATTCACACTTTGATCACACACAGGGGCATTTACATTCACTCATGCATGCATTCATTCATTTAGCCTTTGGCTTCTAGCTCCACCTCAGTCCCAAAAGGATTTCAGGTAGCCTACAATGAAAACATGGAACATAAATTAATGGTCAAAGAGAAATAAAGAGGGGCCAAGGAAAGTAAAAGGTAAAGAATAGGAAAAGGCACAAAGGACACAATGGGCAGACCATTAAAAATTACACAGATGTTCCATTTTGGCTTTCACTATAGCTCTGAGCTCCTTGGAAGCCAAAGTGCAAATATCGACAAAAGTACAGGGAGGTTTTTTTTTTTAATACCATTTGAGGAAATTTCAATAACAAATTTGGGGGCCTGTGAAAGCATATGTTCCAGAGGTTAAACAATTCTAGACTTTACAAATACCTTGTATGTTACAGCTGAATAAAACATCTAGCTTCGAAACTCCAGGGCAGGGCAGGTGGGAATTTCAGCTCAGGTATTTCAAATTTACATAAAATTACTGATAAGTGAGACTGTGTTTTTAGCTACCAACTCCTTACCATTTCATCAGCCAAAATACCATTGACTCCATTTTCATACAAAGAGATCAACCAGTTCAGTCCTCGAATCTGATAATCTCTCAGTGGTCCTCCTTTCACATCTGAAAAAAAAAATCAAGGCTCACATACTTTCATTAGTACAACCAAGTAAAATTTTTCTAAAACTAAACTGAAAATAAAAAACACCAACATGATGAGGTACTTACACGAAGGTGACACCTCAAATCTAATACACACATTAGATGTTTTCCGACTCTCTGAGAGGAGCTCTTCATCTTCATCTTGTTCTGTGCGCCTGTGACGGTAGCTGAAACAGAAAAAGAAATATCTTCATATTCAATCCAAATGCTAAGGTGTCAATTAAGTCAGTATATTCTTGTCAATATCTTTTATGAACAAAAAAGTTATCTAGAGTCGTGCATAAAAGTTAATAAAACCAGCTGACATTTTTATTGGTTGACTTCTATTGAGAAAAAAAATATTGTCTCCAAACTTATTTACACAGGCAATAATCTTGTTTTTTGGATATAAAATCACACTAAATACATGAAGAAGGAAGGCAAGTATGAAGGGCAGGAGGAAAGGAGAGAAGAAAGTTAGAGAGATGCCAACATACTCTCCAACAGAAATTAAGCTCTGCTTGTCATCTTTCTTTATTCGAGGGCGTCCCAATTTCAAGTTCAGAGGAGATGTTGGAGATTTCTGTGCTGAAGGTTGAATGAAATGTGCAAAAAGCTCTGTCTGCTTCAGTAAAAATTCAAATCTCCTTGCTCGATCTGCTTTCTAATTTACAAGACAAAAGAAAAAGTAATGATTTCCTTTTGTGTTCTTTCAAAATTTAATAAATACACACATTGCACTTAATTTGTACTACACTCTAAGTACTTTAAACATACTAACTCACTTAGTTCTTTTAATAAATATATGAGGTAGGTACTAGTATTATCCCCATTTTACTGATGATAAAAATAAAACTGAGGCACAGAGAGGGTAAGTAACTTCCCCAAGTTCCCACAGCTCATAAGGAGAATTTGGAAATGGTATTTTCAGATTGTTTGAATAGAAGCCAAGTGATCTGGCAGGCTTAATAAATGCCTCAATAATAAGTATTCTGCTTAAAGTATTGGGGTCAAAAAGCAAATTCTGAATGGTTTGGAAAGCCAAGAATTTTCATCTAGAAATAATTTAAAACTCTAAATACAGTGTCATCTTGTCAAAATATTTTCAATGCTTTGGCATAATACATTTCTCTCTTCAAGTATAGTGATCTGAAGAATTGTGGTTTATGCTAAGAGTATATAAAGTTTCTCCTGAAAGTGAGGATTTGGAGAAAAAATATACACACACACATATAAGTGAAACAGTTAATACACATTAGCAATTCAAAAGTATATGTTTTAAATGCTAAATAAATTTTGAAAGGTCATATAGCTTATAAAAATAAATGCAATAAAATTTTTTCACTAAAAACATCTTAAAAGATCAAAAGATGTACTTATCATTCTAGATAAAGAAAAAAACAAAATTGACTTTTTAAATTCCCAGTCACTTTCTAACCACAGGGTAGACAATATTTGATTACCAATGAAGGATGCATAATTAATAACATAAGAATCTACCAAGAATTCATTACCATAAATACAAGAATTAGACAAATACATTCAGACCAGTAGCTGGAAGGAGGCCAAAATCTTTCCATTTTATGTTATCCTCACTGGAATGTTGTTTTTAGAGTTGTTAAAACATTAACTTGTCCACATTGGATGTGGCCTTAAGCATTAAGACACTGAGTTCTGTGAAATCACTATAAACGACCGAAAAATGTACTTCATCTCTACTTACTTTCAAAAACAACCCCTTGACCAAAAAAAAATATTCAGTTCCAACTACCCATTTATTTCTCTTTTCAGTTAACCAAGTTCACTGGTTTTGAAAGACCCCAAGGCATAAAAGTACAGTTAAAATTAAAGCTAACATATGGGTTTGGGTGAGTAAAAATTAAATAATGAAATGTACAGCAAAGCACTAGGTGGGTGTATCTAAGGTTATATTGCTTAAATGTGTAATATTTTCATACACTGGGCAACTAGCCTTCCCTCAAAAAGATATAGTACATGTTTCATAATATGGAGCATTCATTCACATTTCCAGAGCAGAGAGAGAGGAAAAAAAAATACCAGGCTGGTTTTGTGACCTGCTTTCTCTCAGCCATACTGATATTGCCTCTTATATTTACACTTTGTGGATAAAATATTTCTAGCATAAAATATCCTATTATGGGGTAGAGGGCTAAACAAAAATGAAGAGATGTGGCTTCTGGTGGTCTCAACTACTCCATATCCCTTCTCTGATACTCTATTTCCTCATCTGAAAATGAGGAGATTCATTTATCCAACAAAAATCTATTAGGATGGATTATATATTAAATTACTTTTCAATTCTAAAGCCTATGATTCTGTATTCATCATATACACACATGTATTTTTTTAATCTTTCACATCTCCTCTATAAAAATCAACTGCTGTATTCACTCTTCTACCCAAGAACATATTTACCATTTTCTCTTCATATTCTGGATCCATTTCCTTTTCAGATTTAGAAGCTTTAACAGCAAGTTTGAGTTGAAATGGAGAAACGTTTTTCTAGAATTTCAAAGAAAATAAATCATCAAATCGCAAAGCAAGGTCAACATACTCATTTGAAGAAAATAAAAAGGAATTAAATACTAAATACATAAATCCACATGGGCCATGCATGGACCAATGATGAGAGCATGTCATGAACAAGGCTTATGATTAATCCAGTTCTGTGCACCTGAGGTCCAATTAAAAAAAAATCCAAAGAATTGTAAAGCCAGAGAAATAATACTAATTAAAATAAAAACCGAAAGGTGGAAAAATGAGCCTTTTCACCTATTATGTAAAGTGAAAGAAGTGCATAACCACTCAAGAGGAGATTAAAAATCTAGGATATTTTCAACCACAAACCAAAGAATTCAAGGAAAAGTAAATATTATTCTCAGAGATACTCCTTTATGTAATGGAAACAAGCCAAACTTTCATGAGAAAAGACTGTGGTTTCTGTTCCTGAAAAGATGTACTTTTTTAATATTGTTTTTATATTTTAATTAGAACATTAAAACTTTTATGTACTGCAGGATGATCATTTATATTTGAAACAATGAAACAATAGTTTCAAACTTCTGGTTTATGTTGATTTTCTCCAACTGGACAGAAAATCTTTTAAAAGTATATACATGAATATCTTGTAGAAGCAGTTTCTCAGGGCTATTAATTATTAACCTTTGATATTTAAAACACTGTAATTTAGTCAACAGTAACATAAATCAGCTACTTCAAAATACTGAAATTACCTAGGGGGTTATGTCATGTACCCTATCTTTTTAAAGATAAGCTTGTACTTATAAACAGATATGTAGAATATACCTCCATCAAGAAATAAAATAATAAAAAATATAAATCTGCCCATTAGTACCAAAGTGGAGGGCATTCCAGTTTTAACACAGACTGCAAAGTCAAAATACAAATCTCTGAAAACTAAAGAAATTATATCCGTTTGAGCATGACTTTTAACAGCATGTTCCTGAAAGCTTGGGTCATAAATCAATAGAAGAATGTGATCTTAAACAAGAAAAATCTGGCTCCGGTAGTTAATAAATGTTTTCCGACATTTATTAAAATTTCTATTTTGAGGAAATCCAAACTAAGATTATGGAATTTGACCCTGATCAGGGTTTTCCTTTGGAGCACTGATTAGATACTATCCAGTTATTCTAAGCCCAAATAACAGCCTTCTTGATTTATAGTACCTCATATGTATATATGTGGGATGTTTTGGATGTAATTCTGTATGGATGAGAATAGAAACTACTAAAATGCCCTCAATACCACACTTTCAAACTGTCATATATGCTAGAAACCCTCTTATTTTCAAAGCAAAAAGTAAAGAAAATTGTAGAAGAAAATCCTTTATCATTCCTTGAAAAGCTAAGTGAAATCTACTTTACAAGTTTCAAAAATTACCTCTCCTCAAATACACAAGTATACATCTAATAATGTGGAATGCAAATTTCACTTACAGAAAACTAAAGCTTTACTACTAGAAAACACTTGTTACTTTTTTCCTTACCTTGTAGTAGAAGATCACAAAATTTGAATTATATAATAATTAAAATTCCTAATTGTGAGCATTGCCATTTAAAGCTGTAGGCAATTACTTAATTGGCACTATCTTTCACAACAAATTTTAAAATACCTACCTTCAAAACCTTCCCCTCTTTGTATGTGTATGTTTTTGCAAATATACCTCTCATCCTAGGAAATATAAAAGGTGACTAACATATTCTAATGAATTCCTTATGGGTTTTCTCATCTGGTAGTCTAGATGCCATAAGAATGAAGCACAAGGTTACCAAGATGTCCTGTTTTAAAGACCATGACCTTTTTCTTGACATTTTCATTACCAAAAATACCAACTCCAATTTTCATGGCGTTGGGTTATCCAACTGTCACTTAGAAAAAGGAAGTTTAAGAACCAGAAGGTAAGCAAAAATACCCTTCTTAGCTAAATGTCAGAAGACAATCCACTCTCACCCACTTTATGCATCATGAAAATGCTCTCATCCAGAGCCTATTTTCTTCTATTTAATATATACACAATTCCAGCATGATTAATCTGGCTTCCCATTCTACAGAGAGTAAAAGCAGCAGCAAACGACTTGGGAACCACCATTTGAAGAAGACACCCTGGCAACAGCAAGAGGAATGGCCGAAGCCCAGGACTGAAACTTGAGTTCCACTACAGGAGTAGCTCTTCTGGCTGGGTGTTCAGGTGATTTCCCTCTCCCCTCCCTCCTGGATCACTTGTAACTTTGTATTTTACATTTGTTTCATTTGAAATGTTTTGTTACATCTATGTTCTCTATCATAACAGAGGATGAGATGGTTGGATGGCATCACCAACTCAATGGACATGAGTTTGAGTAAATTCCAGGAGATGGTGAAAGACAGTTAAGTCTGGCGTGCTGCAGTCCATGGGGTCGCAAGGAGTTGGACACCACTGAGAGACTGGACAACAACAGTCTGACAATTGAGGGAGGAGACTGAAAAATTATGAAAAAAAGCAACACAACACTGAAGCATCTGGGAGATGGTTATTTAATTGAGGGGAAACAACCTCCTAGGTCTTAAAAGCCTTTGTATCACTGTCAGATCACAATAACTGACACACATACATAAGAAAAAGGAATTTAATATGCACTTTTAGGACACCAGTTAAGGTGTCAAGGCAGTGTGTAAATATTTAGAATGGGGGGAGGTACCAGATTACTTTATTTGAAGTAATGGTACAAATGAAAGCACTTAAGCAGATGTTTTAGCTATTCAGATTTTTAAGGAAAAATTAAAAATAAAAAAGAAGGGACTTCCCTGGTGGTCCAGTGGCTAAGACTCTGAGCTCCCAATGCAGGGGAACCAGGTTTGATCCCTGGTCAGGGAACTAGCCTCCACATGCCCCAACTAAGACCTAACACAGCCAAATAAATAAATAAAAATTAAAAAAAAATAAAAAAGAAGCAGTGACTAAAGTAGTAAACTTCAGATATCCAGGAAGTAAGTTCCAGGCAGCATCTCATTTCCCTGTACTGAACGGACAAACAAGGTACTATTAGGGAAATTTCTGATGAGGCCACAGAGTTATATCAATATCTATGCCTCAACTCAGTGATTATACAGGTTTTCTATTGATTCCCAGTCTCTTCACAATCCAAAAAATTCAATACACCCTGGAAATTCGACAACCTTGATTGCTGTACAAAAGATGGGTGAACACTTACATTCAGTCTAGGGAATAAAAGGCACCTAGACACACTGCCGAATTTCCCAACATTGATTTATATTGATGCTTGGTATTTGGCCCAGCTTTAATCACTAACATTGTCTTACCAATCCAGGTACCACACAGATCTCAAAATACCTATGTTTCCTATGGTTTTCACTTAGCACAATTGTCTGTTTAGTCAACCTTGTAATAGTAAAATATGTCACTTAAGCAACTGCTGAATTTAAAATGAATCTAATTCAGGGCAAAAGGTGTTAATTTCCCTCAAAAGCTTTTCATTTGGTCCTATAGTATCATATAATGATTTCAGACAAAGCCACTGGAGATAGCTAAAGCATAATTCTAATTACCTATCTTTTTTTTTTAAATTGCGATATGTCTATTCGTAAATGGAAAAAAATCCAGCCATAAGCGACTTTATTATACATGAAAAATCCTTATGCCCCATCCTATTCTTTATCTCAATTTTTCAGCGAGTTACCTAGTTTTTATTTGCACGTCTCTGTCCATATGACATGCGTTATGGAGATAATACATATCTTTCTGGATCTGGCTTTAATAGGTGTCAGAGCGGTCCCCTTATGTACAGTAGCAGCACTTCATCCTGGCAACGCTGGGTTTAAAAAAAATTAAAAAAAAAAACCTGCGTGTGTCCAGGAGCCAGCAGCGCCCACTAGGAAAGAGAGGCGGAAGCCTGGAAGGCTTGGGGCCGGATTGGGGGACCATTTGGGTGGCCCTGGAGTGAAACACTATACCGTCGGGGGCGGGGCAGGAGAGGGTGAGGGTGCACACGTTGGAAATTTTCCTAAGTCAGCTTCCACAGTGCCTCAGTTTGGGGTTTGGATTGGAAGGGGGCGGGGGTACAACGCCGAGAGCTCATTTTCTCGGGGTGACACCCCCCGCCTCACTCAGCAGGCGGGGACCAAACGAACAAGAGGTGATTTTTTTTCTTTTTTTCCCCTGCCACCCAAGGGGCCGACACTGCCAATCAAAGATGTAAAAGTCTTTCCTCTCGTCCTCTGCCTCCCCACCACCGGCACCTGGAAATTCACATTTTAAAAAAAATAAGCCTCCAGCAAAACCCCTTTTGCGCGAGTGTGGGATTGAAGGGCCCAGATTTCCCAGGCAGAGGCCGACGGGAAGGGGGGGAGAGAGAGCGAGAGGAGAGGGAGAGGCGGAGGCTTTTTCCTGCACGGCCCCATCCCCCACCCCGTTACCCCAGTTCCGGGAACACGAAGGGGGCCGGGGGCTGTTGGGGGGCTCCCCAGCCCCCCAGCCCCAGGATAACGGGACCCAGCCACCCCACGCCGCGCCCGCGCCCCGCCCCCGGCCTCCCGGCGGCGAGAAGGGAAGGGGGAGGGGAGCGAAGCCGAGGCTGTTCCGCCGCCCCCACCCCGCGCGCCCGCCGCCCCCAGCCCCGCCAAGCTCTGCGGGTACCTGTCGGCGCCCAAAGGTCAAGGCTTGGGCCCCTCGGAGGGGTCCGGCGCAGGATTTGTCCACCGCACACACACCCCCCTGCCTATTTACCTCCTTCTTCTTCTCGCCCTTCTCCGTGGCCACGGTGGCTTCGGTGGCCACGGTGGCCGCAGCGGCCGCTCCCTCCTCCTTAGAGGTGGACGGCCCGGGCTGGTCGTCCTCTATGAGCACGATCTCGGCGGTCGCATCAGAGGCTGCCACGGTGCCTGCCACTGCGGCGGTGTCCGGCTCCATGGCGTTGGAGCGGGAACGAGGAGGGGGACGAGCAAGGGGACGAGGGCTCCGGGGCGGCGGCAGTGTCTGCACTGGAACGAGCTGGATGGAGCAGGGGTGGGGAATCACTCGCTTCCAACCCCTTCGCTCGGGCCCCCCTTCTTTAAATAACCCTCAACCCTGCCCCACTTCCGTCCACCCACCCTACGTCATGGCCTCCCCCCCGTCACCCTCCCCCCTTCCTCCACCCCCCCAACGATCGCGAGACTCCCCCTCCCCACTCGGAGTCCGGGCGGCCCCGCACGACCAACTGTTGCCTGAGCGTGGGGCGCTGAGAGGGGTGGAGGCGGGAACCCACAGCCCGCGGCCCCCTGAAAATCTCGTTCCCCACACGCCCCCAACAGTCAGCCCGAGCTCCCCTCGCAGATGTGTGCAGAAGGAATCCTCTTCCCCTTAAATCTGCTCTTTGTACCTCGGGGCGCTCTCCCCTTCTTGCACAAAGAACTTTTCCTCTGCTTATAACTGTACTGTAGAAGGTCTCTGTCACTATTTTCAAAGCCCAGAACCCCTCAGGAGATTGCCCTTTCCGAGGTCCCCAAAGGGGGACTGGTGGTGCCTTTCCCACCTTCGTAAATTCTGCAAAAGAAGCATTCCTTGAATCTCTTGATTGCAGCTGCAGACTTTCACTTACAAGGCAAAGCGTAACTCGATCTGTTTTCAACTTTGCTATCTCTCAGATGGCCAGTGTACAGAAGCCCTTCTTTTGCGTTCACCCCTGAATTTTAAAAGTCCTGGGGTGCAAGATCAAGGTCCCCACAGAACCTGGAGCAACTCATGTTAGGTGCCTAATATTAATAATTAGATTGAGTTATTGTGATTATTTTTGTTTTATTCATATCCCATTTGTTATTTAATAGTAAGTCAACAGCAATCATATGCATGATCGTGGATACTAAGGAATTTCGTAAAGGGTATGCAAATATCAGTTATTAAATATTATTGTTTCTGTTTCTCCCCATCCATTTATTTTGATCAATAATGGGAAGATTTACAGCTCAGTCTTAAAATTCAGTCATTAGGGAAAAAAGATAGCAAAACATATAGAACACAGTATACCAAGCAACAATTACAAACCTAAAATTTCCAAAAAGAAGTAAGTATTTTCCAAAGTGGAAAGAAGCCATGATGAATTTCTCTCAACACACCTTCCTAAATTATGAGGGAAAGCACACAATTGCCCCCCCAATACATCCCTTTTCCCTTGGGATAGTACCCTAAATTCATTTTTTGTTTTAAAGCTGTGACTTTAAAAGACCATGTGACATTTTGGCTATTATTGATCATTTACACCTTAGTGTGAATGAGTATGAGATCCTGTCCTGGCACTGGTTTTGAACAAAGAAAAGAAAAGAGCAAAGAGCAAAACACAGAAGATGGAAGGAATGTGCCACTGAGAAGAAAGGAGAGACTGGTTGTGCTAGCTTTTCTCTGATTTTACTTTCATTATATTCTAATTTACTTTAGATTTTGCCCCCAGTGCCTACATTTCTCACCCTGAAGTACACATGTGTACTATCCAACAGGTACATGTAGTCTCAATATTAAAAATCATTCCTATTTCTGAAGCATCAACTGCAATCCAGAAGTAGGATAGAATTAATTTACTTGACAGGTCATTCTAAACATGATTTTTTTAATTAAAATGTGCAAATGTATTAAAGAATGAACTGCAGAGTTTGAAGTGTCTCCAAATGATACCTTGAAACTTCTAATTGAATATCCTACCCCTTCCCCACTAGCTGTTCAGTCTCCTCAGTCACTAAGAGTTGCCTGGTGGGAAAGTTCAAGAAGCACTGAAAGAGAAGGATGCTATAGTACATGCATCCACGTGACTTGAGAAGGACCCTTCCAGACAAGGGCAACGGAAGAGTTCTTTATCACCAAATTGCAGCTATGGGAGGATAGAATTCCCCTTTTCATTGCCTGGGGCATCCACAAAGAAAGTCTCAAGAAATATTCCTTGTGTATTGATGTATTCCTGCTTGCAAGGGTACTTTATTCGATTGATTTTCTCATTTCCAACGTATGGTATTTCAGTTAATGTAGTGGTCTAAATGCACTTCTGTGAGAAGATGTGGGAAACTCACATACCTTCATAACACCTTTTCTGTGTGAACATGTGTTCCCAGTTCCAAAAAAAAGAATTTAGAAATTAATTTGAGAGGACAAAACATATTTGCATTTGGCAATTTTCCATGTATGTATTATGTGATCCTTCCTTTGCAAGATGACGTGGCTGAAAGTGCTACCAAGTATAAGTTTCGCTGGAAAGGTCAAGGCTTGGTCCACAGACCTTGCCACCGGATTCATGTAAATATTGCCCTTTGGCTTGTGGCAACAACTGCTATTTACAGAGCATGTACTATCCTTATTTGCAAATCTGCCTAAAATTCATTATCTGTAGACTTTGTTCTCGAGTCACCTTGTTTCTGATCCTACTCAGCGCCTTGCCCTATCTGCTCCTACTTTCCCCTATTATGTCTTTTCATTTGAAATGGTCTTGAATTGCTCTTCTCTGTTGAGGCTGTAGAGCAAGGCAAGTTTTTATACAGAACCATGGAGTCATCTTTGAGAACCTCAAAATGAATCCTAGTCCATAGGACAGGACAATATGTCCACTTTGGCCGACTGTGAACATTGTAGAAGTTATCCAATAGTCATTTTCACATAGCCAAAACTTGTTTACTAGCTACAAGAATGTGTGTCCAGGGATGCTTTTAAATACTTTCATAAAGTTCATAAAGGCAAGGTCAAGGGCTTGGTGTTCCTTCTCTATCCTATATCTGAAATTCATCACTGAAACCACAGTATGCCAAGAACCACATTGTGATCCCATTGCTCAGTGTTCTTCAGAAGCTGGAACAAACACTTCTGGTAACAGTATCTTTCTTACCACTCTAGTGATCGTTCTGTTCTTATCAGCAAGCTACTTCATGATTCTTATCAAAGACATTTAAGCTAGTGACATTTTTGAAAATATGCAGTTTCCTTGGTACTTTAAGGAAAAGGTAAAATAGTAAAATAGCTAGTATGTCTACTGTATACTCTTGTATCAGGCACTGTGTTAGGCTCTTTACCTATGATAATGCTAATCCTCCTGGTAATTTATGAAATAAATATTTTATCCTATTTTACATATCAGAAAATAAAGACTTAGGCTAAACAATTCATCTAAGGTCCCCCAGATAGTGAGTGACAGAAACCAGATTCAAAGCCAGACTCTCTGGCTCCAAACCTCATTTTTCCACTTCACCTTTACTAAGTTCTTTGTTTTTCACAAGGATTCCTCGTTGACAGTAGAAATTATGTTGAGAAAATAACTGAAAAATATTTCTGCCAATTGTCTCCATGGTGTTCACTCTCTGTTTATTAGAAGAAACTGTCACTTTTAAGGCTTTGGTATTATATCAAGCCAGGTAATTTCTTTAGCTCCGCATAGAAGTTTTTGTAAGGTGGAAGTTAAAGAATAATTTCAGATTCTTCTTGTATCCAAATTAAATTATTGGAACAGTAATGGACTCAGGACAGTTAGAATTCAGGAACAGGGGAAAATCTAACAACTTAGATGTCCAAGACGAAGCATTTGGCAAAATATATAGTATATTCATAAATGGAATATTAATAGTCATTTTGAATGTTTATGTAAATATATATCTCACGATGTGAGAATATGCTTCGAATGTGTTGCTGAGTGAAAAAAGGCAAGCAAGAAAACAGAGTGACCCATTTTTGCAAAAAGAAATAAAGAAATTATTTACATAAATAGATTTGCACAAAAGAAAGGTCTGAAAGGTACCACGCTAAATGTTAATAGTAGTTACAGCAAGATGGTGGGATTAAGGTTGACTTTTTTCTTATTTTTGCTTTTCTAATCTAATTTTTCTCCATGAAGTTACTCATATAATAAATAACATCATATATATAAATTGCTTTACTGTACACCCAAAACTAACACAATATTGTAAATCAACTATACTTCAGAAAAAAAAATACTGAGAAAAAATAACATTTTTATCAAGTGAATCAAAAAATATTGCTGAAACCTGGGCAGGTTGAAATTATTCCTAATAGTAGACAGGGTAAGTAAAAAAAAAAGAAAAGAACAATTTCACACTGAAGAGACAATGCAGTTATTTCATGTGTAATATAACAGAAGAGATATAAATTACTATGCTGTTTACAGTAATGCTACTTGGTTAAGGATCTGGTTTTTGTTGAGAATATTTTAAGTTGCATGTAAAAGAATTGTTTTGCTTCTAAAAGTTATCACACAAAACCTAGCTCAGGAAAAAATATAGCCAGATTTTTTAAATACTTTCCAACCTGAAATTCTACACACCCATGCATGCCCTAAAACATGAAACACAGCCTAAGTGATCTGAATTGGGTTTGCTAAAAAACAAATGGTGAATATTATTAGAGGCAGAATAGCATAGTTACTACCAGCTTGGTCTCTGTAGTCAAAAAGACTTGTAGTTCAAATTCTACCAAATAATTTAACCTCTCTAAGCCTCCAATTTGCAGCTGTAAAATGGATATAATAAAAGTCTGCTTGAAATGAAGTGGAAGGAAGGGGGCCCAGGGCCTGACTCCCCACTGCCATTGTGCTTTCCCCGCTCCACACATACCCTTCAGGTGTTACGTTGCCCTCGTTGATTTCTCCCACTTTCCAAATTTTGTCCTTGGTGTCCATTTTGGACAGATTTTATATGCATAATAATGTATTTATAGAACACTTTTCAAGGCTCTTTTTACAGCTTATCCACTTTGTGTGGAACAGTATGTCAAGGATTATGATGACTGGCATAGAAAATGGATTATGTCCTTGCCCGAAGCCTAGACCAGTGGTCTCAAAATTTAACACACCAGCATCACTTGGAGGGCTTGTTGAACACAGATGGCTGGACCCACTCCCAGAATTTCAGAATTGATAGACTTGGGGTGTGGCTCGGAGTTTGCCTTTCTGGCAAGTTCCCAGGTGATGCTGATGCTGTTGGTCCAGGGACAACACTTTAGAGCCAGCGACCTAGCATAGAGCTCAGCAAACTCTTTCTGTGAAGGACCAGATTATTAATATTTCAGGCTTTCTTTGGGCCAAAAGGTCTTTGTTGTAAGCACTAAACTCTGGGCTATAGCCTGAAAGCAGACATAGACAATAGGATAATTACACATGGTTGAGGGTCCAAAAAATCTTTACTTAAGGACACTGAAATTTGAATTTCATGTGATGACATATTATTCCTCTTTATACTTTCTCAACAATTAAAAAGCATAAAAACCATTCTGAGGTCGAATAAGTTAAAGTCACTCATTTGTGACCCCATGGATTATACAGTCCATGGAATTCTCCAGGCCAGAATACTGGAGTGGGTAGCCTTTCCCTTCTCCAGGGGTTCTTCCCAACCCAGGGATCGAACCCAAGTCTCCCACATTGCAGGTAGATTCTTTACCAACTGAGCCACCAGGGAAGCCCAAGAATACCGGAGTGGGTAGCGTATCTTTTCTCCACAGGATCTTTCCAACCTAGAAATCAAACTGGGGTCTCCTGCACTGCAAGTGGATTCTTTATCAGCTGAGCTACCGGTCCCTAGGTCGAGGGTCATATAAAATGGGCATCTGGCTGTGTTTGCTGACCCCTACCTGAAAAAGACTCATTGTCTAAGGAAGATAAAGCAAACACAAGTGGACAAATGGAAAAAAGAGGCATAACAAAGCGATAGACATGTAAGTAGGTGTTTAACCTTGATAGTAACCAGGGAAATGCAGATTAAAACAACAATGAGATACTGCTATACATCCAATAGAATGGCTAAAATTTTTTAAAGATTAATAATACCAAGAGTTGGTGAGGATGAGAAGCAATGGGAACCCTCATGTAGTGAGGGTTGAGTGTGTACATTGTGCAACCACTTTGGAAACCAGTTTGGCATTATTTACCAGCTCTGAACGCACATGTACCCTTGCGTGATAGAGAAAGAGATGTGCCACCCTGATTCTCCTTCAAGGAAGGACATTCTGTGCAGATATGAGGAGTGCCATCAACAGTTAGCCTCCAGCTGCCAACTCCTTGAAGGTCTACTTTAGCTGCAGAGAGTTGCTTTGCCCCAGGGTCATGCTCTTCCTAAGATGAATGAGCAAGGTCAGAATGTCAATGAGCCAGGCCAGATGCAGAGCACACTGATGCGCACTACTTGTTCCCAAGCTCCACACCAGGTTGGCTCAAACTTTGTCAGACTTGTGTCACAGGTCACCTTCCTCCTCGCCCCAATCCTCCTTCCTCTTTCATAGGTGTTAGTCCTAATAAACATCTTGCATTCAACACCCCATCTCAGCTTTTGCTTCTGGATAGCCCAACCTATGACACCTTGGACCTAGAAATTCCACTATAATAATATATCCTAGAAAATAGCATTCTTATGTAATCACTAAAATCTGTATACAGGAATATTCATAGCAACTTTTGTTTATGAGAGCCAAATATTGGAGACCACACAAATGCCAATCAACAGGGGAATGGATGTGACGTATTCATTGATGGAACATTAGACCAATGAAAATGGCAACTATGTACATCTACATGCATGGCACAATATTGAGTGAAATAAGCAAGTTATAAAAGCATGCATACTGTATGATGCCATCCATATAAAGTTCAAAAATAAGTGAAAGTATTTATGGCTGCATTCATAGTTGATAAACTAAAGAAAAGCAAAAAAATGATTAGCATGAAAATAATGATAGTAGTTATATCCAGGAATGATCTTCAAAATTTTTAATGACTGTTATGATTCAAATCCTATTGGATAGATGCTTTTATATCTCGTAAGAGTATGCTGGCTCAGTGCTAACACTGGTTTACTTTTAGGTGGGGGAAGAAGGGGTGGTCAGAGAGAGAGGCACTTGGTTTGGAGGTGCCTTCCAAAATGCTAGCAGTGCTTGGTTTCTTGATCTGGCTAGAGGTTACATGGGCATTCACTTGGTAGTAATTTATTAAATTGTATACACACATTAAAAGCAGAAAAAGTAGACATACTATAGAAAAATATGAATGCTTTATAAACGTTTATTTATTTTATTTTTTGAAGTGGACAAGTTATTTAATTAGGTTCTTTGCAAGAAGTTCAGAATACTACTTTGTGAGGATAAATTCCATTTGTGAGAGAAAACACAGAGCGGAGGTAGCCCTGGAGCTGAGGGACAGCTTTGATTCTTCACAGAATTTGTGAGTCCACAGCTTTCTGATCAACCTTGCGCTGCTCTGTGATCTCGTATTTCTCTCTCTATGTGTCGAAGATCTCACCCTCCTGGTATCTGGGCTTACGCAGCTTCTTCTTCTTGAAGTAAGCGTCAGTGAGATGTTCTGGGATTTTCACACCACTGATATCGATTTTGGTGGAAGTGGCAATAACAAATTTCTGGTGTGTTCTATGCAGAGGAACTCGATTGAAGGTCAGAGGCCCAGTCACAAGTAGCAAGCCACTGCCCAGCTGCTTCAGGAAAACGAACCTCTTGCCTCTGTGGCACCTGGTAAGGATGATCAGAATGGTCCCAGGGGTGATGCTGGCACGCAGCTACCTCACATGCTTACTCAAGGGTTTTTTGCCATGACTCAACAGTTTCCGAGGCACATCTTCAGTAGGGTAATACCTAGGCATTTTGCGAAGTTTGACCACTCGGGTACCACCATTCTTGTCACCACCAACTGGTTTTGTGACAGTAGCAAGAACCCGAACCTTCTTTTTCTTTTCAACCTTGGATTTAGCTGCCGAATACTTTCTCTTGTACAGGGCCTTTCTGGAGTACATGGCTGATCAGGAGTACCTGCCAATTCCTCTGACCAGGACAGG
>ML662898.1:519830-539111 GCA_007570785.1 Antilocapra americana
TTCTTGTCACCACCAACTGGTTTTGTGACAGTAGCAAGAACCCGAACCTTCTTTTTCTTTTCAACCTTGGATTTAGCTGCCGAATACTTTCTCTTGTACAGGGCCTTTCTGGAGTACATGGCTGATCGGGAGTACCTGCCAATTCCTCTGACCAGGACAGGGTTTCGGCTGCAGTGGGGCTTCCCCTTCTTAACTTTCTTCACCTTTTCCACGTTTTTAGCCTTGTTGCCAGCATCAGCCTTCTTGGCTTCAGGTTTTTTCTCCTTAGCATCTGGCTTCTCAGCCTTTTCACCCGCCATTGTAAACCCAAGAGAGAAATGAAGTGTCTGGGAGGCTTCTCAGTAGGCCCCGAACGTGTCTGACCCCTGCAGATGTCGACTTGATACCCTCTTGGCTAGGATGGCGAAGGATTAGGGTCTTGAAACCTAGTCCTGCAGAGAGATACCGCCATTATTACCTTCTAAATGTTTACTTTTTTAAGTTTAATATGGGTGATTTGCATTGATGTATGGCAGAAACCAACACAATATTATTTAAACAATCTTTTAATGAAAAAATAAAACAAAAAAAACCCATGTAAAGCACTGAGGAGATGGGGCAGCGAGTGAAGATAAGAATGATGAGAGCTCATGTTCTGTTACTTCATTGTGTGCTTATTTGTTCTGTAACAATATGATACAAAGCAGACATTGAGAAATTCCAAGACAGTCTATAAGAGGTACACAGAGAGAAACACTTGCTCAGAAGAAGCGACATTCTTTTCCAGCTGAGCGGTAACAGGAGGAAAGCGTCAAAGAGGAAGGACTATTTGAGGTGCATTGAAGATGTGCATTCCAGCAGGTACAGCTGCAAGGGAGGTTGGAGGGAAGGGCAGCTTTCATGAGAGGGAAGATGTGATCAAGAAATTAGTCAGACTGATGAGAGCAGCATTTCCCAACTTGTTTTGATGTTCAATGTTCTTAGATGTTAGAAAATGTAAAAAATTCTAAATCACACATTATTTTTTATAAGAGATACTTATATTGAATAACTACTGTGCTAGGTGCTAGATATACAGCCAAAGCAAGACAGACACAGTCATGGAGTTTACAATGACTATATCAGGACTTCATTTCTTTCTATAGGCACTATTCTTCCTGAGAGCAGAAAACAATCTAGACTTATCCATGTAAATTCAGTATTTGTGTGTGTGTGTGTGTGTTTCTCTGTGTGTGTGTGTCATTTCATCTTTAAACTCAGTCAGGTTTAAGTGTATCCTCCCTCCCTCTTCCAGACCTTCACATTGATTTTGAACTCCAGAGTTTATGTAAAACTAAAAGAGCAGTGGTGAGGAGGAGGCATCCACTTCTTAGGCTCTTGCTATATTCTGCACTGGCCTTTCCTGAGATGTACAGTCACCCTGTCATCCATTCCTTCTGCCATCTCTGAAGGTGGCCAACTCCCTGTCAGGTTTCTAATGACCCAGTCCCTACAACCACCCAACACTGCTTCCCCTGGTCATAACCACAAGACTCAAGCTTCTGTTTTCTTTTCCTACCCGCCTTCGTCTCAGTTCTGAGGCTCTCATCTTAGGATGGAAGGATGGACAGAGTGTGTAACATAACATGTCTTGTCCAGCAAGGATTCTTTCCAAATCCTTACATCTTATATCCTGGACTGAGGCATAAAACAATCTAAAAACCAAGAGTATGTTCTGCCCTTTTGTGACATCTGCCTTGGAATGGAGACCATCCTCATGTGTCACCTCCTGCCTCAAAAGGTCACAGAGTTGGGACTTCCCTGGTGGCCCAGTAGCTAAGACTCTATGCTCCCAATGCAGCAGGCCCAGTTTCGATCCCTGAGGAGGGAACTAGATCTCATGTGCCACAGTGAAGCTCAAAGATCCTGTGTGCTGCAACTAAGACCCAGTGCAGCCAAATAAATAAATAAATGGATGTGTTTTTTAACTTAAAAAAAGGTCAAAGTGTTGAGGTTAAAAGAGAGCTTGGGTAATCTTTAGAGATCATCCTATTGGATCCATCATAGTGTAGATTAAATGCTGCAAATAGATAAAAACTACTTTCAAAACCTGATTGGAATCCTTGAATTTTGTGCTTTAAAAATATATCAGTTTTCTTATTGCTTTAGTAATTTTTGTGTTTAACATTTCAATGATGACATTGGAAAGATGGTTCTACTTGGCAGATGTAGATATTTTTATTTCTGATTAGCAAAAAACTGAGTTGAATTCAGCCATAACTCTATTTTTCTTTCAGGGTTTTCAGATTACTAGAGAAATCTTTAGGTGCCATGTAAGAATTTTGATCAGATAAATGCAGCCTATGGGTCTGATGAGTATCATCTTAAGAATTCGTAGAATTTTAATCATTTTTCAGTCTGTATTTCAACATCAGCATCCCTTTGATTTTTTGCAGATATAGGTTAAACAGCTTATGACAAGTAAAAAATATAATTTAACACTCTAAAAAGGCCAAGACCAAGATGGCAAGTTAGAAGTATTCAGCTGGATGATCAAAGGAGCACCTGAATCATGAGCACACCCATCTGAGTGCCACTAACCACTGCACTTATTCAGTTCCTAAGGGAAATATTGGGTAGAGCACAACGTTTGTGAAGAGTAGACTTGGGAGGTAACTCTGGAAAGACGTGTTCAGGATAGAACCCTTTCTGATACTTTTTAACTCCAATTTCTGAGAGAGAGGAGGCTGGGCAATGTCAAACCTGGCTATGGGATTTGTGAAGCAGAAAGGAGATCCTGGTCAAGCAGAGCAAAATAGGGGAGGAGGGCGAAGGGAATTAGGAAACTAACTAAAGCATGGGAAATCCCTGGTTGCCTAGTGGTTAGGGTTCCCGGCTTTCACTGCCATGGCCTGGGTTAAATCTGATGAACTGAGAACTGCAAGCACAGTCCAGGAACTGAGATGCATGATGAAAAGAAAAAGAAAAAGAAAGAAAGAAAGAAAAAAGAAACTAAACAGGGCAGGAAGTGAAGTGAAGTGAAGTGAAAGTCACTCAGTCATGTTCGACTCTTTGCGACCCCATGGAGTATACAGTCCATGGAATTCTGCAGACCAGAATACAGGAGTGGGTAGCCTTTCCAAAATCACTGTAGATGGTGACTTCAGCCATGAAACTAAAAGATGCTTACTCCTTGGAAGGAAAGTTATGACCAACATAGATAGCATATTAAAAAGCAGAGACATTACTTTGCCAACAACGGTCCATCTAGTCAAGGCTGTGGTTTTTCCAGTAGTCATGTATGTATGTGAAAGTTGGACAGTGAAGAAAGCTGAGTGTTTGAACTGTGGTGTTGAAGAAGACTTCTGAGAGTCCTTTGGACTGCAAGGAGATCCAACCAGTCCATCTTAAAGGAGATCAGTCCTGAGTGTTCATTGGAAGCACTGACGTTGAAGCTGAAACTCCAGTACTTTGGCCACCTGATGCAAAGAGCTGACTCATTGGAAAAGACCCTGATGTTGGGAAAGGTTGAAGGCGGGAGAAGGAGATGACAGATGAGATGGATGGATGGCATCACTGACTCAGTGGAGATGAGTTTGGGTAAACTCTGGGAGTTGGTGATGGACAGGGAGGCCTGGTGTGCTACAGTCCTTGGGGTCCCAGAGAGTCAGACACGACTGACTGACTGAACTGAACTGAGCCTTTCCCTTCTCCAGGGGATCTTCCCAACCCAGGGATTGAACCCAGGTCTCCCACATTGCAGGTGGAGTTTTTACCCGCTGAGCCACAAGGGAAGCCCAAACAGGGCAGGAATAGAGTAACAAAGCGAAGGGGAGCTGTAGAGTTGGAGGAGGGTTTTCAGGGCCTTGTGTGTCAAAGGAGACTAGCTGTGCATATACCCTTCACATGAGTCTTTCTCACCCCAAATTCTATAAGGAATGGAAATATAAATAGAGATACATAAATAAAAATGAGCTCTTCATTATGCTGCTCTGCATGGAGCGCAATATCTATGTTGGATTTGTGTATTTGAAAAGCAAGGCTTTTCAAGTAGTGGTGATTTAAAAATCAATGAATCATTTATGCCTCTGCTCAGTCTGTCTTCCAGCCTCTGGCTGCTGACTCACCTACGAGAATCTTCCTCCCCAGCCTCATCTATGTTAGGCAGGCTTGTTTTTGCCTTTGCAGGCCCTACGCACTCTTTCTGGTGAAGGCTTCAGCAAGCATCATATTAAACATATTAAAATGCGTCCCCATCCTGCATTAAAAATTTATATTTTTGCTATAAATTTTTGAAAGAGCTTTTGTAATTTTGCTCTTGAAATTATGTGTCTGTGCATAACTAATTTAGGTTATAATGGCTGTGATTTCTCCATAATCATTGTGCATACTTGGAAATTCTTGGGAAGTCAGAAGATCCAATCTAAAAATTGTTTTCAAAGACAATAGACTTTTTAATAAATGTAAAATTAAATAATTAATGAACTTGATAGAATGTTATATTTTGTGTCCTTTTAATTGAAATTATTTTTGAGTTTTTTTAAAATATTTTACAGTCTGTTTTAAAGATCTCATTTTTTAATTTTGTTTCCAAAAAGCCCATAAGTCCTAAGCACTTAGTTATAGTTGTTTGATGGATAAAGGCAGGCACTGAACACACGTTTATTCATGTGTATGCATATTGAGGGGGTGACTGTGGTGATGCTGAATGGTGAGACTTGTGCTTTCTTGAAGCCAGAGTTTCATTTATTTGAATTTTGTTCAATGACCACTTAACTCTTTGCATTGGATGCCTCTTGTATGTAAATATGAGTATAGGACATAAGACCTTTATTCAGTTAGGCAAAATGCTATCTGAGGATAAATGAGGATGATCAGAGCTATACATATTAAGGAATATACTACAGAATTGACAAAACTTGAATTGTTAGCTATCAGAGATGAAGGAGATTCAGGGTTCACGGATAAATCTGGTTTCAAACTTGGTGACTATTTAAATAGTGGTATCATTAACAACCATAAGTAAGTCAGAGGGCCAGTTTTGGATAATATAATGATTTTAGCCATCTTACAGAAATGCTTAACACATACAGAAGCCCATAACTAAGCGGGGTACTTGAAGTGATCCTAAAAAAAGATGTGCAATACTTTGCTGCAGTAGTAAGCCTAGGGAAATGATAAAAAATTAGTCCAGCTTGCCTTCATCCACCTCTGCTGGCCCTAGGCTGAGTAGAAACAAATTTTTACCCAACTTTGAATACATCCTAAAAACCACTTCAGACTCCCTCACCCCATGACTTCTGCCTGCTATATAATCCCCAAGCCTAATGCACCATCTTGGGATATTTTCCCAACTCCTGCTTTCCATCTGCCAAGCATTGCAAGAGACGGTTACAGACTCACGCTGCTTTGGACCACTGTGGTAGTCCATGCCATCTGCCTCCAACTGGGCTCTCTCTGTCACTCTAAAGCCTTCATTAACTTTTCTGGATTCGCTATCACTCTCGGCCACCTACTGTTCCCTCCTCCACCTTGGTCATGTTCCTAAACCCTCTACTCTCAACTTCAATTTCATCAGAAATTCCATCAGATTAAATGTGATCATTCAGGTAGAGCAGTTACCATAGTGCCTGGCACATAGAAGTTTCTAAATAAAACACTTACTGTTATGCCTGTGAACATTGAATGAGTGCTGTAATGTGTTGGATTAAAAGCTCAGACTTTGGAGTCAGACAAACCTAAGTTTGAATCCTGATTCTGCCATCAACTAGCTAATGCTGCTGCTGCTAAGTCGCTTCAGTCATGTCCGACTCTGTGTGACCCCACAGACGGCAGCCCACCAGGCTCCCCCGTCCCTGGGATTCTCCAGGCAAGAACACTGGAGTGGGTTGCCGTTTCCTTCTCCAATGCATGAAAGTGAAAAGGGAAAGTGAAGTCGCTCAGTCGTGTCGGACTCTTAGCCACCCCATGGACTGCAGCCTACCAGGCTCCTCCGTCCGTGGGATTTTCCAGGAGAATTAACTAATGAGCAAGTTGCTAAACCTCTCTGACTCTCAGTTTTCTCACCTTGAAGATGGAGACAATATTTAGTATTAGTATTATCCAAAGTTGTATAATGTAATATTATACTATAGTATACAATTTTATACAAAGTAATATGATATTATATTATACTATAGTATAATAAAATACTATACAAAATTGCTTAATGTATACTATAATATTATACAAAGTAGCATAATATTACTTCTTTACAGGGATTTCCTGAGAATTAAATGGAAGTGTGTATGTGAAGCCATGTAAAGAATGCCTGTCATAGGAATTCAGCGTTAAGCTGCCAGGATTATTATTTAGTTATTTCTATTAAAACATCCACTTATTACTTTAAAAAAATTATCATCTCCCTTGTGAGAGACCACAGTTTTTAGTGTCATCACCTTGGTATATTTCCATTCCTTCACAACCTCTTATTCTTGGGGGTTTTTTGTCCATCTCTAGGCTTGTGGGGTCCTGGTTACGCTACTGGTGATTGGACTTGCATCCCCCTCTTTGATGACTCCTCCTTTGCTTTAAGGAGGCTTTACATTTTGGCAAGAATTTTTGTTCAACTCTTCAAACTAACTATATTAAAATTATATTTTGTTCCTTTTTATTTCCAAGCTCACTCAATACATAGTCTCTTGCCTCCATGTTCTTTGAATACAGTTTCTCCCCAATTTCCTGTAAACTTGTTGCTAACCTCTTGTGCGTGCTGCATGCACAGTTGCTTCAGTCGTGTCTGACTCTTGGCAACACCATAGCCTGTACCCTGCCAGGCTCCTCTGTCCATAGGATTCTTCAGGCAAGAATACTGGAGTGGTTAGCCATTTCTTTCTCCAGGGGATCTTCCCAACCCAGGGATCAAACCCGAGTGTCCTGTGGCTCCTGCATTTAGCCACTAGGGAGGCCTGCTACCCTCTTATTGACCACTTATTGAAGTCACTTATTTCATGGTCTCCAGTGAATCCTTGTCATATCCAAAGAGACTCTCTCAATTCTCAGTTTCTTTTTCCTGTTTTCAGTGTTTGACACTGATAACCCTAAACTCCATATTATTTCTTTATTTTTCATTTTCATTGATTGCATGCATTTTCAAATGTAGAAAAGTACATGGAATAACATAACAAATATATGTATCCTCCATTTAGTTCTATCAAATCTGGCCAGATCAACTTTCAGATTGTGTTTGAAAAAATAAATATTTCAGATATAGTTGATATTTCTTGTATGCCCCTCCCCAGTCTCAACCCTCGCCCTTTCTTGAATTTAACAATGATCGTGCTCTTTCATGTTTATATATTATTGCTATTATATATATATAGCCATAAGCAATATATAATCTTTTCAAGCTTTATATAAATGGTATACTGTACATGTTTTGTAAATTTTTATTTATATTCAACATCATATTTTTGAGATTTAACTCTGTTTATACATGTTGCTTGAGTTATTCACTTTAATTCCAAAATAATATTCAGTTTCATGAATACCAGGGTTCATTTACTTATTCAACTCCTGATGGACATTTGTTTCCCTTTTTTGAGATTACCAATCATGCTGCAATGAGCATTCTTTTGCATGTATCTTTATGCATAAAGGTTAGAATTTTGCCCAGGTCTATAGCTAGAAATAGAATTTCTGGGTTGAGGGGTATTATACAATGTCAAATGGCTCTTCATAGCAGTTCTATCAACCTATAATCCTTATAGCAATGATCAGAGTTCTATCTGTTCTACATTCTCAGCAACACTTGGTGTTGTCTGAATTTTTACATTTTTGTCAAACCAATGATTGTGTAATAGTATCTCATAGTTTGAAATTAAAAAATACTTATTGGGGTATAATTGATTTACAATATTGTGTTAATTTCAGGTATACGGTGAAGTGAATCTGTTATACAAATACATATATCTCTTTTTTAGATTCTTTTCTGATATAGGCCATTACAGAGCATTGAATAGAGTTCCCTGTGCTATACAGTAGGTCCTTATTAGTTATCTGTGTTATGCATAGTAGTGTGTATGTATCAATTCCAACCTTCCAATTTATCCTTACTACCCCCACCCCGTAGTTTATTTTCTATATCTGTAACTCTATTTTGGTGTCGTAGATAAGTTCATTTGTAGCTTTCTTCTGGATTCCACATATAAACGATATCATACAATATTTGCCTTTCTCTGTCTGACTCAGTTCACTTGGTATGAGAATCTCTAGGTCCATCCATGTTGCTATAATGGCTTGAATTGCTAATTTTCCTGGGTAGTAATGAGGTGAATCATCCTTTCATGTCCTTTGGATATCCTTGACTACGAATTGCTTAGTCGTTTATTTATTTTATTTGGGGCTGTATTGGGTCTTTGTTGCTGCATGAGCTTTTCTCTAGCTGTGGCGAGTTGGGGCTACACTCCAGTGGCAGTGTGCAGGCTTCTTATTGAGGTGGGTTCTCTTGTCTCAGAGCAGGGGCTTTAGGGCATGAGGGCTTCAGCAGCTGCAGCTCCTGGGCTCTAGATCACAGGCTCAGTAGGTGTGGCACACAGCCTTTGTTGCTCCACAGCATGTGGAATATTCTTTGACCAGGGATCGAACCCGTGTCTCTAGCATTGGCAAGTGGATTCTTTACCATTGAACCACCAGGGAAGTCCCTTTATTCATATATTTTGTCAGTTTTTCTTTTCTTATTTTTTCTGGGAAATGGCACGCCCCGTGCAAGGTATGTGTGATCTTAGTTCCCCAGCCGGGAATCAAACCCATGCCCCCTGCACTGAAAGCATGGAGTCTCAACTACTGGCTTTCCAGGGAAGTCCCTGTAAGTTTTTCTACAAGGTTTCTTTCTTTTTTCTTCACTGATTTGTAGAGATTCTTATACATTCAAAATACAAATTCATTTACTCAATTAATCAATATTTTTCTAGCATCTGCTTTGTTCTAGGAATGGTTCTAGGCACTGGGAATGCAAGAATGTAAGAACTCCTGCCCTTCCAGAACTCACGTTCTGGTAGGGGAAGGTAAACAATAAATGCAATTGATAAGTAAAATAAAATAATGAATAGTGAAAAATCTTCAGGAGAAAAAAACAGGGAAGAGAGACAGGGAGTATGTGTGTGCGGAAGTGGGATAGGAAATTGTTGAACTGCAATTTTTAAAAAACTTTTGTAAAATTTCTTGTACATTCTTCTTTGGAAACATCTACATGTTAACCATATGTCTAGCAGTGCAGTTTGTAACTAAGTACATGTGTCCTTTACATTCTGATATTGCCACATTTCATACTTTCATGCTATCTTGAAATGCATACATTTTGATACCTAATGTAGCTAAAAGTGTTACTCAGTTCCCCTACTTCCTGCTTTTTAGTGTCTTAAGTAATCATTCTCATTCCCTAGGTCATAATGATATTCTCCTATTTTCTTCTGAAAGTTGTAAAGATTTGCTTTTCACATTTAGATCTTTAACCTACGGGGAACTGATTTTTTTCCCTCTATGGTGTGAGATAGGGATCTAATTTTATAATTCTCCATGTGGATTATCAATATTGCCTGTACCATTTAGTGGATAATCCATTTTCCCCATTAATTTGAAAAGTCAAATATGCTGCATATCAACTTTCCATATATGTGTACACCTGTTTTGGGGCTCAGTATTTGATTCCATTGGTCTTTCTATCTCCATACCACACTGTGTTAATTAATACAGGTTTAAAGTCAGTCTTGATATATATAGTTCATCATAGAGTCTTGAACAAATGAATAACACAACTGAAACATTACTCTAGGAAAAATATTCTTATGACTGTCAACAGAGTAAAATGGTCAAATGAGATATCACAAGGGCTTATACTCAAGGGCAGTGTGAATGGCAAGAAAACAAGCAATCTAAAAGTAAATCCAAAGAACATATTAATAAGATTTGTTGGCTGATTGGATACAGAGCAATCAGGAGAGAGGAAGAAAGCATATGGGGCTTCCCAGGTAGATGCGTGCTAAGTCGTTTCAGTACTGTCCGACTCTCTGCAACCCTATGGACTCTAGTTTGCCAGGCTTCTCTGTCCATCGGGATTCTCCAGGCAAGAATACTGGAGTGGGTTGTCATGCCCTACTCCAGGGAATCTTCTCAACCCAGGGATCAAACCCGCGTCTCTTTCATCTTCTGCTTTGGCAGGGTGGAGCCATTACCACTAGCACCGCCTGGCAACGCAGGAGGCAGGAGACGCAAGCAAGCACCTGGCTTTCACATTTCAAACCTGCATCGCTGTGTGAAGTAACAGTGGGTTTTTGTCATCCAATGCTTTGCTAGCAATGAGTTATATTAGGCAAGGGATGTAGGCCAGGGATAACATATTTGGTGTTTGCCTGCTTACAACTGAGCTTAAAGGGGGCCAGAGAAAGCAAAGGTATGATCTTTGGGGATTTTTCCGATTTAGGGGGTGGAAGGATGGATGGAAGGTGGAAGGATGGAGTGAGGTGACATCTGAGCGGTAGGATAACCAGCACAGTGCATTCTGTTAACCATAATAAGAATATTTTGAACGGAAGATGTGGGTCCTAGTGACCCCAACACCTCTGGGTATGACTGTACTTTGTTTCTATGGCAACCTTCAAAGTCCCCAAAACAAGTCTGGCTTCACAGACAGGCTTGAAAGCTTATCCCTTGCTGGACGTGGGGGACACGCCCCCAGTCCGTCGGGTCTCTCCTTGCAGTTCCGCAGGTTGGCCGCAGGAGGCGGAATCTGCGGCGGCCTGGAAAACTGGCGGGGGTGGGAGGCGCCGCTCTCTCTCGGGTCAGGCTCCCGGCTCCCGGCTCCGGGCTGCCCGCGCTCAACACGGAGCCGTTTCTCTAAGGACGCGCAACCGAGGCTGAGGGGGTTGAGGACGCGGGAGGCAGTATCGTCGAATCAGCCCGCAGTCCGCAGCCCCGCCGAGCCTGGAAGCCTCCGGGATGGAGCCGCCGCTCCCGATTGGAGCCCAGCCCCTTACCGTATCCGCCTGAGAGAAGGGGGAGGGGAGGCCGCGCTGGGCGGGGGTGGGGGTCCGCCGGACTGCGGATCGTGGCGGAGGGGCGGTTAGGGGGCAATCGGGCCCCGAAGCCCAGCCGAGCGGGGGAGGGGGGCCGGCGTGGGAGGCGCTGCCTTGGACGCTGGGGAGGAAGGGTGGGCAGAGGGGCAGGAGCCTCTCGCAACCCCGCACCGCGGGTCCCCTCCTGGGCCGCGCTTGTAGAGAAGACCCTTGACTAGCGCCCGCATACTATCGAGGGTATGGAGATGAAGGGTCCTCTCCGGGAGCCTTGCGCGCTGACCCTAGTCCAGAGGAACGGGCAGTATGAGTAAGTAACCACCTGATACCCACAGAGGAGGGGAACCTGCCATTACCTCTGAACCCCAAACCGCGACAAGCCACCCACCCTCCTCCCACTGAGGCCACGTGGGCAGCAGGTTCGGCCCGGGTGTGAAGGGCCAGTGCTCTAACCACCCGGCTTTCTCTCCAAGTTTGCTCCTGGCCTGTGGCTCAGGAAAGGGCTCAATGGGCGGGCAAGCAGGAAGCCTGGGTTCTTAGTTCCTGTCCCTGCAATTGACATGGGTTGTGTAATCCTGGGCTAGTCAATAAAGCTTTCTGGGCCTTAGTGTCCTCATCAGTTTAATAAAAACATGAACTGCCTTACCTTATAGCCTTTGGAGTTATAACTGGGAGAATAATAAATACGAAAGTGGTTTACAAAGAAGTAAAAGTGCTGTAGAAATGCTTCATTGTTAACCTCCTCTTAACCTCATTCAACTGGTTCCTCCGGTCTCCCCACCCATTTATTCCATTTGCTTGAAGGCATATTCATTATTTCAGTCTCAATTTTGTGTAGGCCAGTAACTGCTTCACTTACTGACTTGACTGTTAGAAAAGTAATGAAATGTGTAGACGTGTAAACGACTTTTGGCCTTTCATCAGGGTGTGTTACCTTCCACTCTGCTTGGACATAGGAGCTCAGTAAAGACTGTTGACTGATTGATCAAAAGATTTTGATAAGCCATCACTATAGCTGCTGATCTCAATTCCTTGCCACTAATGCTTCATCTAAAGTATCTCTGATGACTGTCCTATATAGGTAGGTCCCTATCCCTTTATGCCCTAGCCACCACCCCTGGTTGTTGGCTGGTTTCTTAACATCAGTGAAGAATTGTCAATCACTTAAATCCTGCCATCCCACAACAATGGATTCTGCTTAAAAACAATTTTTCTCAGTCCCTGCGTTTAGATTGTCCAGATTCATGCCTCTGCTGTCTAGTTTACAGAGAAGAAATTTCCATTGGTCTAGCCTGCCCTATTCTGAAACTCTTGGTGTCATTCAAACAGGATGTCAGCTGGTTCTATGGAAGTAGCTCTTCCCTAGATTCTACTTGGTCAGTTCTGTTTATGTGATAAGTTCATTTTATTTTTCCCAGATTTCATCAAACTGGAAGACCAGTTTAATGAAAGTAAATTCAACAGAAAAGTGAATTGAAAAGTGGAACACCAGTACCACTTCCAAAGGCAAGAATAGAATGGGATGATGTGAACCTTGGGCAAACCATTAAATTTTTTGTGCCTCGGTTTCCTCTTCTTTAAATTATGAGGATTAAATAAAAATAGCCACATGGTTGAGATGATGACATCCCAGGATCTGGTCCCTTGGTTCTGTAGGTTTGGAACTGTTCAGCTGATAAGGGAACAAGCGGCTGGCCTTGAGATAAACACCTCTTTCTATCTGGTCTCATGTACTTGAAGCACTTTTAAACTTGCAATGGTAGCTCTCCTGATTATTTTTATCTCCCCCCCTAGAGAAATCAAATTCTATGTTACAGTTCTGTATAAGTTATGAGTATAGCACAAGTCACACTCAATGGCTTGATGTGTGTCAGGTACTCTTCTAAGCACTTTGATGAATTAGTTCATTTAACTCTCATGTGAGGATTGCTGTGAAATTGTAATATTATCATTGTCATCCCCTTTTTCTTGGTGTAGAAATGGAGGTTTGGAGAGGTTAAGTAATTTATTCACAGTCAGGAAGTAGCATAGCTGAGATTTAAAGCCATGTAACACCTCAGAATCACATTGTATCTGAGAAGTTTCTTTTGAAATCATTTGTTGGAGACACCTAATGCTGTCAAACCATCTATTAATCCTTGTCTCTTGGGTGCCTTCTTTAGTTTTGTAGTTCCTGCTGTTAACCATAGGAGAAATTTACTTGAGAGACTAAAATTACAATTGAAAACAAGACTTGATTGCACACAAGGAATCAAACACTGACATTCTTTTTTTTTCAAGGTAAATAGATTATGATGCAACCTGTTATTTCATCTTTAACCTTCCTTAAACAAATCAGAGTATTTCCTAGGGAAATATTTGTGGACTTGACTTGAATTCCCAGTTTATGTTTTTTGATGTATTTTTTGGAAGGGTTGCATTTCTTTTTTAAATTGATATTTATAACATTATGTTAGTTTCAGGTGTGCAATATAATGACTTGATATTTGTATATACTATGAAATGATCACCACCATAAGTCTTATTAACATTCATCGCCACACATAGTTAACAATTTTTTTTCTTTTTTTCTAACTTTGTGCCTGCCACGTGGTATGTGGAATCTTGGTTCCGGGGCTAGGGATTGAACCTGCACCCCCTGTATTGGAGGCACAGAGTCTTAACCACTGAATTACCAGGGAAGTTCCTTCAACATTTTTTTTTGATGAGAACTTTTAAGACATACTCTCTTAACTTTCAAATATATAGTACACTATTATTAACTATAGTCATCATGCTATACATTACAGCCCCAGGCCTTAACTATTTTATAACTGGAAATTTGTACCTAATGACCCCCTTCACCCATTTCACCCACCACCCCCATCCTCTTCCTGTGATAACTACCAATTGGTTCTCCGTGTCTTTGAGTTCAGTATTTTTGGTTTTTGTTTTTCTGTTTCACACATGAGATCATATGGGATTTGTCTTTCTCTGACTTCTTTCACTTAGCGTAATGCTCCCAAGGTCCATCTTTGTTGACTGTTTTGTGTTGGTTTTTAACAAGACAATCCAGTTGAAACTTTACTGTTAAGGTTCAACATCATTTCTATATTACATTACTTGGGAATTACATTGGTTTGTGTTCATTTTCCTTAAAGTAAGCTCTTTCTCGTTGACCGTTGCTTTGTCAGTCTTATCTAGTTTCTGGTCTACATCTGGGTTTATAGGACTCTACTCGACTCATGAACTTTGCAGTCTGAGAAGGACCTGGCTCCCATATTCTTCTAATCACCTTAAACTGTAAATCCCTGAAAGTTAGACAAGTAGAATCAAAGCAGAAAAACAGCATTAATACTTTTATTTCACTTAGTTCTATCTAAGCATTTCTTTCCCCCAAATTATCCCATCAAAGTTAACACACTTGAAAAAAAATTCAAAAGGCTAAAATGGCAAGCCCCCCAAAAGACAACAAAATAGAAATCAAGCCCTTCTAAAGAATGACTTCTAAGGTCAAATGTTGACCAAATATGTAGAAATTCACCTCTCTTTGTAGCTTAATTAAATGTTTATTCAACCAAAGTTATTGATCATCTGTTAGGTAAGAGACAAAACTGAATATGGTAGGGTCTTTGCTTTCATGAAATTCAAATCTGAGGGATTCGTATGTAGTCTTTTGTATATATATATATATATATAGTTATATATGTAACTATAATGGAGTGTGTTAAGTGCTATATTTGAGGGACAAGCAAAGGCATGAGGCCACTAGTTCTGCCTGAAGGTACTGGGAGGAGTTTTCACAGAGGAGCTGATAGTTTGAGCTAGGTCTCAGGGAAGAAAAGAATAGTACTTCTGGCTCAAAGAACCACCTGAAGAGTGATTTGGGGGGAAGTTACGAGATGTTCAGGATGACCTTTTACCAGTAGGTTACACCTTGATTCTGGACCACTAAGATTAAGTAGTAAGTGAAAATATTTCAGGAGTATGTAGGAATTCAGAAGTCTTGTGTTTCATACTGAGAGGCCAAGTTCAGTCATGCTTACCAGAAATACTAGCATTAAATCATAAATCATGATGAAAACACAGGGATATAAAAGCAATCTGGTTGTGATATCTGCTACCTCATTGGTCACTGGGATTATTTTGACTGATGCAGCCGGCTGGGCACCTCCTCTTCTCCATGAACCTGTATACTTATTTGAAAAGATAGAATCATTCTTTGATAAAAGCCATGGTAACAAAATCAGAAAGATAATTGATGAAATTTATAATCCATTTATTCAACAAACGTGAGGGACTGCTACATGCCAGGTGTTGTACTAGGTACTAGAAATACTGTGGTGAAAAGACAGCCGTAGTTGCTTCCCTCATGGTCTTCACACCTAACTGTTAGTTCTTCACTCTGCTATGCGTAATCTGAAGGTGTGTGCACTGTAACTCATGCTCTTAAAATTGTAAACTGTTTTTAGAAGGTAGACTGTGTTCTCCATGGCATTGAACTGTGGGTATTCAGGTACTGATCGTCACTAATATCCTTTTGGACCTAAAGCAATATCTACCATGATTCTCAGATCCAGGGAACAAGATCCAACAAGTCTAATAAATATAGACTAGATTTGTATAACAATACAGCAATGTATTTTGTTGTTTTTTTTTGAGTTTTTCAGTACCTATTCGTTTGATGCATTCTTCTGTTTCCTAGGCTAATAATCCGGTTGCACAAGAAGGAACAGCATGTTCAAGATATCATTCCTATAAATAGCCACTTTAGATGTGTTCAAGGTACTAGCTTTAATTGCTTAGTTTTATAATGTTTTTTCCTTTGGTCGTTATCTCATTGTATAATATCATACATATTTAAATTTGTCACTGCACATAAAATGAAATGCATTACCCTCTGTAAATAATCTACCATTGAGAAGATGGTAAATTCTTTGTCTAACAGTACTGAAGGATTCTATTGAAATATATATATTCTTACCTTGCCACCCTGGCTGGGGTTAATGATAGATGTGGTCTGTTACATATGTAGGTAGTCTTTTATGCTGATGAACCTATATGTAGATTTTAATCACATTCTTGGGCTTAACTGATAAACTACTCATTGTAAACTATCAAGGTCACTTTGATTCACATGCGTTCAGCACTTTAACCCCACACTCTTTGAAATTAAAACATTTGGCAACACGCCTTGCCAGATTGTCATACCTTACACTCAATTGTGCTGATTCTCAAACCTTGACATTGGTGAATCATAAGAAAATTGACTCTGGGGAGGAAATACTTGGCTTCCTGCCTTCAAATTTGGGGAAAGGGAACAGAAAATCTGTTGTTTCATCTGCTACAATGAGACTCAAAAATTGGGAGGTTTGTGTAGGAAGTGTTGCTTCTGTCATTTCACATTGCCCTAGAAAGGAAATTGATTATTAGAGAACAAATGCATTATGTTTCCGGTGGCTCCATTGGCTTATCAGACAGGCATTCTGTGTCAGCTACAGCTTCTTGGAAAACTTGAATCCTGCCTTGCATAAATTCTTTCTTAAACTACATGCAACTTTTTTGATCACAAAAGTAACATATGTACTGTAAAAAGTTGGGAAAGAACAGAAAATTATAAAGGAAATAATTAAATTCACGTCCTTCAGAGATAAATACCTAACATTTTCCTTTTTTCTACACATGTAACTTTTAGGGTGGGTGGAGCTAATATGTATGTGTTTTTTTCTCCATTCCATTTGCCATCATATTTTGAGTGCTTTTACATGCTATTAATAGTTGTATACTATTCAATTTTATGAGTGACCTCTACTGTAGTTATTCCCTGTGTTTGACATTTGAGTTGTTTTTTGTTAGTATGAATAATGAATCTTCCTGCATGTCTCTTACTTCCTTAGAATTTATTCCTATAGGTAGAAATACTAAGTGGGCATGACTTTTTAAGAGAGCATGTATTAAAAGTTAAAAATACCCACTGTGAATAGAATCCATTTTGTGTAGTAGAATGAAGTCTTTTATTTAGCCTGCCCTGTGTAAGAGAGACATTGAAGGAGGCACCTGCATGCTGAAATAAGTTACTGTGGTCACCTCACTTCTGATAGCACAGTGCTTTTTTTACATACTCAGCCCTTTAAGGCGGAGAGAAGCCAAAGACAATGATGTTAGTATCCTATTAACTCTATACTTTCTTTGTGCTACTTCTAGAGTCTCTTTTACCCTGTTTCTCTTGGTCTTTAATAAGAAATAGATGACAGATTATTAGGTTGGAATCTAGGAAAATTTGTGTGCATGCACACAGTAATTCCTCATGACAAAAGGAACAGATACCTCCTTGAGTTTTCTGCCCGGGTCCTGCCCCGGCGGTCTTGAGGGATGAGTGTCGTCGGCGGAAGAACTGAGCTGGGTCGATGTGTGGTGATGAAGCAGTCTCTCTTTTTTGTTGTTAGTTCTGTAAGGTGACGGAGAAGTCTCTCACTTTAATTTTGTTAGTTTACAGTTTTATAGCTAAAAAACATCCCCTTTACATCACAACTATTTTATGCAGTCTTTTGTTTTCTGCCTACCATCAACAACTTTAACGTTAAGCTCATTATCCTTGCAAAAGGTCGGATTTCTGCATAATTAGATTTAACAGTAGTATGTTTACCATTTGAATGTCTCTAGCATCCTTTTTATTCAGCATAATGTGGTCATCTATACACTGTCTTACAAGATAGCCTTTTCAGCAAAGATAAAAATCATACAACTTACCCAGGAAACAAAGGGCTAGAATCCATCTCAAAGAGAGGGGGTTGTAAAAACGCACTTTCCATATCCAGGAGAGGGAAGAAGGCTGTAAATGGTTACTTTAAGAATGTATGCATTTCTTTTGTCCCCGGAAAAGGTGTGCCTCTCCATTCATCTCTGAATATTCAGGGATTGACACAGGAAGCCTCCTGCCAAGTGTTCCCTGACTAGGTGCAACTATGCAGAAGCTAGAAAGAGGGGCTTAAGCTTGAAACTGTTTTATTCTATTAACCTATATTGGTTTTTTACAAGGAAAGAGAAAAGAAGACAAAGAGACAGTTTAGCAGCACTGCTTTAACAATGAAACCCTATTAACCTTACAACTACTAAAATGAATTTCTATGTCTACACTACCCTAAATCAATCTGTGTCTCCAACTATGCTGGCCCCAGTTATGAGCATTCCTAAGTCCCACTCCAGTCTGGTTTTTTCAAGGAAGGGAGCCTCTTCCGTGGAGTGGTCGGGGGAGTGGGATGTGGAAAGGTGACCCAAGTACGAGCCCTTCTGGTGGTGGCTTTGCCATGACCCCCAGAGAACTCTTGGTAAACTCCCCAGTAACTAGTAGGAGGTATAGTAATCTATTTAAATGTCCCTTATTCCTCCTTAGTCCCCAGGAAAGGGAATCTGCCTTCCTAGATCCTCTGAGGGAAATAAGGTCTGAGGGAATTATCTCAGGATGAATTTTTTCTAACTGGGACTGACCTGAGATGAGCTAAAACATAAACAGATGAGCATAAACAGAACTTCCCAAGAAAAATACCAGGAGGGGCCTTGCCTTGGGATGCCCCGAAGGAAAATCCACTTCGCAGTTTCCTTCTCAGTCTCCTGACTTTGTCATCCGAGTGAGGGGGCATCCCCACGGCTCCCGGCAGTTTTCACATCCTTTCTGTTTCCCAACCTGTACATCTGTTTTGAAAAATCTATGAGTACTTGGGTTTTAAAGAATTAAAGTTACCAAAGAGCAGTTGTGAACTAATACCTCTGTCCTGAAGCACTGTTGTCCCTTGCTTCACTCATCATGCTAGTAAAAATATTGAGACTATTATCTAATGTTAGACAACCTGGGGCATTGTCAGTTCTTCTGTTGCACCTGAATAATGGAGCCAAATTACAATCCAGGCAAGTGAGGGAGCTAGAAAAGGCTGAGACTACGCCTGGCCAAGGTGGGTCCAGACTCATCCCAAGGAATCAGTGCCTGCGTGCTCAGTTGTTCTTTATGACCCCAGACTGCAACCTGCCAGGCTCTGTCCATGGAATTTTCCAGGCAAGAATACTGGAGTGGGTTGCCATTTCCTCCTCCAGGAAGGAGTCAGTACCCGGAGGGAGTACTCAGAGTTTAACCAGCCAGGAGGGTCTGACAGGTGCCAATGGCCAAATCCAGGGAAGTCCAAAAGGAAGTGATGAGTTGGATCTAGACACTAGAGGTAAGGGAGGAAGTCTAGGTGAGCCATGGAGAGAAAATAGAACTTTGAATTTGACCCATTTTATACTTGTTGGGTGTGGTAAGCCT
>ML662898.1:539211-568745 GCA_007570785.1 Antilocapra americana
CTAGATTTAAGAAAGTAATTTACCCCGAGGCTTTTGGGGTCACTTTCTTGGCTTTTAATAAGAATTATCTAAATGATGCAGTTAGATTGTATTAAATTAGTGTGTTATAGTTGAGGGAAATTAAACTCACCTTCACTTGAATTAACATGTTATATTCCCTACTATTGTCATTGCTTGATTTGCTTTGAGGAATTCCATGTGATTACTTGTTCATTGCATTTTTGATTTAGTTGAGTTGCTTATAATCTTTAGGACACAGTGCTATTGAAATCCCCCTTTGAAAGGGCTAAACAAAAAGCAAAGGATTTTTTTTTAATGTGTTCTAAAACCTAGGAGTGGTGATTGAAAGAAGTAGTTAGGTGTGTACTTCTTTGGGTTATAATGAATGGTTTTCTCTTCCCTGATCCTGTTCTTTCTTCTTTTCCTTTAGAAGCGGAAGAAACTCTTTTAATTGACATAGCTTCAAATAGTAAGTATCTTTCTGAATGGAATTGATTTTCATTCAACAAATATGTACTTGAAGACCCACTGTATGTAAGACACCTTTTTTGCACAACTTTTATCTTAGCATTTTATCCTGTATTCTCTGTTTTCATAAGGCAGCCATACAAATTAGTATTGCCTCCCCGAAACACTTAGCCTAAACTTAAGAAAAAGCAGGTGGCTGGAAAGAGTCTTTAAAAAGTTGAAAACATGATCTGGCTTTTCTGATGCTGACCTTCTTTGAGATACCAGTTTTTTGTTGCCATCAGTTAAGTCATTGCTGTGGGGTAGGAAACTGTTGGAAGGGCCATTAAGTGTTTAAGGCACAAAAGATTTATGAGGTTTTTTTAACTGCTGTTATGTTTTAAGCTTTTCTCCCCTACCTACTTTTGATTTTTACATGTTAAATCATAATGTTTTCCTTAATTTGTTATATTATTTTGGAAGCTACAGAGTCCCTTTTGTACCAGGGATACCTTGTTTTTTTCTTAAAATAATTTTGGTCTTTTATTTAAGACCATCTTCTTAAGGCATTTCTTTATCAGAGAGAACACAGTCTTCTCACTGTTCCATTCTTGCATTTTTTATCTGTTTGAAACAATCTTAAACTTTCTGTGCAAGCTGTTCTCCATTTATCATCTAAAATTGTGCTTTGTTAACATGGGGAGGAATAAATGGGCACTTGCATGCTACTATATCTACTCTGGTTGCCGTGGGAAAGAGTATGTGACAACATGAATCCAAATCAAATGGGGTGCTTTATCTTTTGATTGAGTCCTTGGATGCCCGGGACTTGGCCCTTAGCTTGAGGCTATCAGTTCATACATAATTTTACTTAGATACAGTCCCTGTTTTGTATTACTATTGTTTTGTATTACACAGTTTAGGTACTTCTTCTGATTTGGATTTTATTATTCTTTCCTTTGGAAGTCTTAAGGGCCAATCAATCCTAAAAGGCTAAACACATCCAACTTCTAGCTTCTACTGCAGATATCCAGGAGAGCAAGTAACCTAATATCTATGTCTTACTGTACTTAAAAAGGAGAAGGCAAGAACAATACTAATAAAGCAAAATGTGAGCAAAGTTTGTTCAGTAGTAACTCACATTGCTGCTGAAATCTGCTGAAATTGGATACCTAAATGTCCTGTTCTTAGTATGGAAATAGGTATTTCCATAGCTGAAAAGTTAAATTGAGTTGTGCCTTTTCTCTTACAAACACCTAATTTGTGACATTCATTTAGTTGGCCTCTCCTACATGGAAATTAACCACGTGTTGCTGTGTCCAGAGTTCAAGTTACTAGATTATATGGGAAGGAGTTAAGTAACCACTTGAATACATCCTTTATTTCTGCCTATTTATTAATATTTGTACTGAAACTAGATTTGGTCTTGATCCTTAGGCTTCACATATAAACCTTGAGAGCACACAATATGTTGCTGGAGAAGACCTTGGGTTTGTTAAGCAAGCCTGATTTTACTGAAACTTTGTGTTTTTCCACTGTCTGGATGTTGGTATTAAACATTTTAAAATATTTTATCTGATTATAGAGAGAATACATCCTTCATTGTGTACAATTTTTAAAGTTGAGGAAAGTTTAAAGTATCAAATTAAAATTACATTCCTGTGACCTAGAGATCACCACTGTAATTAACGTTTTTATGTATCTCCTTCCAGTCCTTTACTTATATTTTTACATAATTGGAATCCTCGTATATAGTTTTTATCCTGCATTTTTGTTGAACAGATATTATGACCTTTCCCATATCATTAAAAATAGTTTAAAAACATGATTTTTAATGGTTAACATTTCACCATAGATATGCACCAAATTTTATTAATTTAACTCCTTTGTAAAATTAAGTCCCTGTCAAGGAACATGGTATATCTCTTTCTACTTACCAAGGTTCTCTTTAAATCTCTCAGTAGTATATTGTGGTTTATTCATAGATAGCAAATATTTGTAGGTTAAGTATTTTTGATGGATTTTTTTTTGCTGCTATTGTCAGTGGAACTTTTTTGGGAAGCATTTTTTCTCTTATCTTCTATTGCTTACTACTAGTATACAGAGCAGCTGTTGAGTTTTAGATATTTATCTTTTATCCAGCCACTTTACAGATTTTATTTTGGGGGAGTCTTTTATTTTCTTTTTTGGTTTTGATAGCTCTTGTCATCTGCAAATAGTAGTTTTGTGTCTTTCTAGTAGCTATACCTATTAGTTTTGATTCCTATCTCATTACACCAACAAGAATTTGGAAGTCGATGTTAAATGATGATGACGATGATGACGTTTTATGTTTAGCTCCTGATTTCAGTGAGAATGCCTCAAGTGGTGCTTCACTGTTGAGGACATTATTGCTTGTTGATTTGATAGTTTTTTTTAAATGTTAAGAAACTGCATATATTTTAAGTTTGTATGAGTTTATGTAATGTTTTTGGCCATGGCGTATGGGCATGTGGGATCCTAGATCTCCGACTGGGAATTGAACCCACGCCCCCTGCAGTGGAAGCATGGAGTCGCAACAGCTGGACTACCAGGGAAATCCCTTGTGTTTTTAAAATGATGAATTTATATTAAATTTTATCAAATGTCTTTTTAGTATGTATAGAGATGATTATATTGTTCTTCCTTATTTGACCTATTGATGGACTGTATGATACTAATTCCCTAATATTGAGCCCTCTTTTATTCATTCTTCAACAAGTATTTGTAGAGTGCCTTCTATTTGCCAGGCACTATTCTAAGTGCTGCACAATCAGTAGAAAACAACATAGATAAAGTTGCTGCTCCTGCTTTGGTTCTTGCTTCTGTGCTATTTGGTACTAGTGTCACATTGATGACTATAATCCATTAATGCTTTCCATAAGCTTATGAATACCTCTTATGTGCCAGACGCTATGCTCTAGGGATACAGGGAAAAGCAGCATAGGCATGGTACTTCATGAAACTTAGTGCAAGAAACAGTGTTTAAACTGATAATGTATGGTTACATAGTTGCAGGGTTTTTTTTTAATTTGTTTGTTTTGTTCTTTTTTACTTCATCACCCACAGATTGTGGGATCTTAGTTCCTCAACTCGGGATTGAACCCAGGCCCTCTGCAGCAGACCCCTGGAGTCCTAACTACTGGACCACCAGGAAGTCTCATAGTTGCAGTTTTGATAAATACTATCAGGGAGAAATACGGAGTTGATAAGACTAAATTAGTCAAGGTCCTCAGGGAAGGCCTCTTTGAAGAAGTGACTTTTAAATTGAAACCAGAGGGGATAAGTAAGAGGTGAAGATGAGGAAGAGAAAATTCCAGGTAAAAGGAATGTCATGGGTAAAGGCCCCAAATTGGGAAGTAGCTTGATACTTTCTTTGAAATGAAAGAAGGCCAGGATGCCTGAAATAAGGCTCAGGCACTAAGGTAGGCCAGGCTAGGACCAGATCCAGTAGGCTCTTGTAAGTCATAATGAGGAATCTGGATTTTTAGAGTTTAAAAATTGAAAGAATGTGAAGGATTTTATGCCTGTGTTGGGTTGCCAGTTAGGAGTCTCTTTCAGTGGTTTAAGCTAGAGTGCTAGAGAGTATGGTGGCAGTAAGAATGGAGAGAAGTGGACAGATATGATAAATGTTTTTGAAGAGTAAACCAACAGAGGTTGGTGTGGGGGTAGGGGGTAAGCTGAAGGGAAGTTGTCAAGGATGAATCCTAGGTTTCTGGCATGAATGTGGTTGGTGGTACCATTAGCAGAAATAAGAACATTGCAAGAGGAATGAGTTTTCCTGGGGTTTTAGCTATGTTTACTTTGAAATTTCTTTGAGACATTTGAGTGTAGATGATAAATTGGCAGTTGAATGTATGCATCTGAAGCTCAGAAGTAAGGTCTGGGTCACTAGCACAAAGAGGGTATTTGAAACCAGAAGAGATTATGTGATTGTATTGTATAGCTGTGCTATCAGTTATAGTAGCCACTAGTCATATGTGCCTATTTAAATTAATTAGAGCAAAATTAGAAAATCAGTTCCTCAGTTGCACTAGTCACATTTCAAATACTCATTAGCTACATGGGGTCATGGTATACCATATTGCACAGTGTAGTTATACAACATGTCCATCATCACAGAAAGTCCTATTGGACAATGCTGATACAGAGTGAGGAAAAAGGTTTAGGATTGAACTCACTCTACTTTTTATAGTTTGGGTAGAGGAGAAGATACTTCAAAGGCACTAAAAATTAATGACCAAAGAGAGAGAGAAACTAGATGAATATGGTGTCATAGAAGCCTTTGAAAGAGACTATTTCAAGGAGGGATCAACTGTTGATTTCTGCTGGTAGATCTGGTAATATGACTGAAGAATATCCATTGAATTTAGCAATATGGAGATTATTTGTGACCTTAACAAAGCAATTTCAGAGGGGTAGTGGGAGTCAGAGTCACACTGGAGTGGATTAAAGAGAGAAATGGAAGGTGAGCAAGTAGTAACTTAAGTATATGTCTTTCAAAGCTTGACTGCAGAGGGGAATATAGAGTTGAACTGGAGTTGGAGAGGGATATGGGGTCCAGGAAGGTTTTTTGTTTTAAATGAGGAGAATTTAGAACATGATTCATTTAAATGCTGATAAGGAGACTATCTATGTGAGGGAGAGGTTGAAGATACTGAGGGGAGGTGTCTAGAGAATGATTGCGAGGGTAAGATTCCGGAGAGAACCCAAGGGGTTGTAATTCCTCTGATCTTCTTCCTTGTACCAGAAGGGAAAAGAGAAGATGAATAGAGATACAGGTAGGTTTTATATGATGGCTTCCATTTCCTTTGAAGTATGAGGTAAAGCAGTCTGCTTAGAAGAAAAGAGCTTGAGAAGAGTGGGATTCAAAGACTGAAAATAAATGTGAAGTTGTGAATTGTTTTTCCAGATATTAGTGGGAGACAAGTTGACTATGGAAATTTAGACTGATTCCTATCATACAGGGCCCTGTTGAGGTTAACAGTCAATTTATAATGGGATGTGTGTGTGCTTGTGTATCTGGTTTTACTCCCTCAGATTTAAGTACAGAGAACGCAGTTAGTTGAATTTCTGAGTGTTGAGAGTTAGCTAGGTAGGCATTAGCCAGAACAGAGTGAGTGGTAAGGCAGTCCTGGGTTTTTGCAACAGAGTGAAATGATGGCTTTTGTTTTTTAAAAAGGAAAGTGAAGGGCTTCCTGTTGGCTCAGTAGTAAAGAATCTGCCTGACAATACAGGAGCTGCGGGAGACAGAAGTTCAATCCCGGGATTTGGAAAATCCCCTGGAAGAGGAAATGGCTACTTACTCCAGTATTCTTGCTGGGAAAATTCCTTAAGCACAGTTGCAGGGTTAATGTCCTCACAAAAAAGGTGGGGGAGAGTAGTGAAAGCAAGAGAGAGTGAATGAATACTGAGAAAGTGAAGGGATCAGTGTGTCAGAGGTTCCCCTAAGAGCATGTAAGTGGCAAGGAGTTCAGAGTAGGTATTTGAATTAAAGATTTATGAGGTGATGGTGTTTCTGTGACAAAAGGTCCAGGGTGTAACTGAGGTAGTGCCAGTAAGACTGAGGGAGTAGGTGACTGAGGTAGAGGGGCAAGGTCATTGGATGAGAAAGTTGAAGGTGTTGACTGAGTTTTCGGTGCTAATTTTGAAGGGATGCAAAATTAAAGCAAAAGTGTGAGTGGAGAGGAAGTCTTATGAATCAGGCCTGGACCCAGAAGTTTCTGGGAGGTTGGTTTATGATCTCATGGAGGAGGGAAGGGAAGGTGCTGGCATAGTCCAGTGAGTGAGCCTCAAAGGAGAAGGGATTTTTCCTGAGGGAGGAGGAGAGGGAATGGTCTGGAGATGGCATTAGGACAAATAAGGACACCAGTCTTAAATTACATAGTGTATGAGAGACTATAAATAGCCTCTCCTTCAGAAGGCAACAGGGGCCAGCCAGTTTGCAGGTGACTCTGGTTTTCTGGATGCACTAGATCACCTGGGGGAGTGTTTTTAGAAACTACCAGTGTCTGGGCTTCACCCCCAGAAATTCTGTTTTCTTGGCCTGTGGTGGGGCCCAAGTGTCAGTATTTCCTGAAAGTGCCTCTGGTAATTCTGATGCTCCCTAAAGTTGAGAACTACTGAGAGATTCAGGGAGTATTCAGAGAAGTTGGAAAAAAAGGAATGTTAGCTAATCTCAGAGGCCAGAAGGGCTGGCAGGGAAAAAAGTAGATGGTTGGGTGGAGGGGGTAATTTGTCCTCTTTCCCATGCAACATGGTGAGAGAGCATCTAGTGTTTTTTGTTTTGTAAGCAGTTTCTGGAATCTTCTGTTAAGTGGGTCAGTTTATTTTTTATACTTGCTAAAATGTATCTTTCAAGATCCTGGGACAGAGAGAACACACATTCCTGTTCTAAGTTTCCATCTGATACAAGCTGCTCTTTTAAAGTTTTTTTTCTACTTTTAATATAAATTATCAGAGAAAGAGAGGACTATTTGTGTCCTGAAGGAGGTTTTCCCTGTATCTTGAAGACAGTTCTAATTTACAGTCCTTATTCATGCCCTTTTTTTATCCTTACAGTGGCAGCCTCAGTAAATTTCTTATTGCTGGTCCTCTTGCGTGTTTTTTTTTTTCCAATCTCTTTCTTCTGATCACTAAATCTGTGTGGATAGAAACGTAAAGAAATGCAAAGAAAGAGAGAGTCAAAGGTTCAGAAGTGGGTTTCTGCCATAAGAAACTATGATTTTCATTTCATTTTCTCATCTCTTTGTTATTTACAAGTGTGAAAGAGTCCAGTTCTATAGTCATTAAATGCCTTCTGTGTGTGAAGTCTGATGTCATTATTATCAATAAAGTAACTGATGAGCCCAGTTTGCCTGGGGCTTTCCTGGTCTTAGCTTTAGAAGTCTAGAGTCCTAAGAAGCCCCTCTGTCCCAGACAACCCCGGGAGACCATTGAGAGTGTTGTGTTGGGTAACCCATCTGTGCAGCCTGTCTCTTGCCCTCAAAGAGCTTATAGTTTTCCAGGGCCGTGAGAAAGCAGTATGTGTAATAAATCAGTTAAAATAAGAATATAAACAAGGACATGGGTTTCCTGGATCACCATAGCCAGATTGTTGATACAAATGGTAAATGTAAGGCTTTGGAAAAGGGGAGACAGTATGTTATATACATAAGAAACTGAAGTCCTAGGTAACTTTGCTTCTAATTACATTGTTTTCCAATTGGCTACACTTGAACCAGACCACTCATGGACATGGGTCATTATATTATTTTTGTGAGGTTTTCAAGACATAGATTTTTTTACTGGAGGTAAATAAGGTATGGATGCTTCTTTTCAGAATAATTCAAGCCAATCCCATTATGCCTTTCTTTTTTACTTAGCTTATAAATTCAGTTGCCTGAGTACAGTCTGTACCTAAGGAACAAACCATCCTATTTCCATTTTCCCTTCACACTTCAGAGATTCATATTATATGATTTGGATTTGAAGTGGTAGGAATTTCCAGCTAGGAGGTGTGAGGGAGGTGGTTGGGGAATTGATCTTTTGCTAGAATTTGAAGGTTCCTACAGTGACATATGAGCAACATATCAGAATGTAGGAAACTATGATTTTATTATGCATCATGTCACTATATTGGGCTGCTCATTTACACAGTTAATTAGCCTACATTAATTTTGTCTCTGCATCACCCCCAATACCACCACCACAACGAATTCCTTGATCTTATAGTCATGCTTCATGCATTAGAGGTCTGGAATATTTGCAATCTGGACCTTCTTCTATTAAATTGGTAAGTTGAAAATATGATCCCAAGAAAACATATGTATATGGATCTTCTGTTGTTTTTAGGTGGCTGCAAAATTCGGATTCAAGGGGACTGGACCAGAGAGAGACGCTTTGAAATCCCTGATGAGGATCACTGCGTGAAGTTTGTCTCAGAGGTCCTTGCTGCTCAGGAAGGTAACTCAAGCCTCAGTAGTTTTCTTTCTTTTTGTATGGGACATGCAAACAGAGACAGGTGGCTGTTAGCAGAGTACCTTGCCCATGGAGCCTTGATAGGTGATTTTTGTTGTTGTTCAGGAATGACCCCAAGGATAGGTTAGGGTAAGTCTATTCAGCTTTAAGGACCCTGAGTCAAATTCCAGAATCTTCAGTTTCTTGCCATGGTCAGCTTACTGCAGACAGTAATCCTCCTCCAGCCCCAGATGGTCCCAGAGCTGCTCTCATTTTCTTAGTCTCTTCCTTTGTGTTCAGGAGTGGTGCTAAGTGAATGGCCTTTGGGGGTGGTGGTGATTTAGTTGCTAAGTCGTGTCCAACTCTTGCAACCCCATGGACTGTAGCCTGCCAGGCTCCTCTTTTGGTTATGGTAAGTTCCATTCACTCTATGACCTCTGTCTCTCCAGCTCAGTCACAGCTTCTTGTTCCAGACCAAAAGGAGTCATCCAGCTGGTACCAGAAATTAGACACTAAGGACAACTCTTCTGTTTTTTCAGGTACTGAAAAGATTCTTTTTTTCCCCCTGGTTGCTATGATGATTGCAGAGTCAGTAGATTTTATCTGGGCAGATAAGATAGTGGAGTAATGTCAATGTCAGATACCTTCTCCTATGGAGTGGTTTTGGAGTGCCTCATGTTCACTCCTGGTACTTTCTGTGGCACATTAGCTCTTTCGGAGCCAGCTTAGCAGAGGGGTAAAAAATGCAGACTCCAGGGGCAGACTGCCTGGGTTTGAATCACAGTTCTCTGACTTCCTAGTTATATGATCTTGGTCAAGTTACTTTGACATCTCTGAGTTTCTGTTTCTTTTTCTGTAACTTAGGAAGATTTTTTAATAGCACCTATCTCATGGGGTCTTTTTGGCAATTAAATGAGATAATGATATAATCCCTAATTATCAACCAGGCATTGTGCTAAAAGTCTTCTATCAATAGTCACTCTTTTAGTCACATTCCAAGTTAATGTAACTTACCAGTTATGTTTATCATTCTAGTTAATATGTCAGTGGTTCAGGGACGGATGTGCTTCTTCCCCCATCTATGTTATCACTGTTCGTATACCTTTCTGTTTGGTAACGCCGCTGAGCAAATAGGGGTCAGACCAAAACTGCTGACCAAAGCAAAGTCCTATCTATCCTGAACAAGTTGAATGTTATCTTTCCCCTCCTTTGACTCTGGGTTCTGCATCCTTCAGGGCTTCTTGGATTTGAGGATAATTTTTCATCTATGAATTTGGACAAGAAAATCAATTTGCAGAATCAGCCTATAGGGGTTCACCGGGAACCTCCACCCCCACCCCCTTCAGTGAATAGAATGTAAGTCCTGTGTTGAAATAGACTTCCCATGTGTGAGACTTCCCTGGTGAAGGCAGTTTCACTTCTGAATTGCTCATTTATTTGATAGGCTTCCACGTGAAAAAGAAGCTTCTAACAAGGAACCCCCCAAAGTGACCAACACCATGCGTAAGCTCTTTGTACCAAACACCCAGTCTGGACAGCGGGAGGGTCTCATCAAACACATCCTGGCAAAGCGAGAAAAAGAATATGTCAACATTCAGACTTTCAGGTTAGTCTCTCTTCTACTTACTGAGGTGAAACATTAGTTACATTAGTTGGTATAGCAAAAAATAATCTTTTGGTATTTAAGGTATTAGTGTAATTAGCTTATTTCAGAATAAAAGTATAATAAAAAAAAAGAATGATGAGCTGATTCAAGCACCTGTCTTTATGCGGTCAGTAACCTATATATCCACAATAATACAAATGCTAAAATTTCCCTTGGATTTTCTAATTACTAATGATACCACATCTACTAATACTATCCACTCTTAGAGAATGAAGTCAAGCTCACGTGTACTAGAGAATTGTCTTCTAGCACATTCCATAAGCAGGTGTGTTTATCTATCTGACCTGCTGAGTTTCTTCTTGCCAGTATTGTTAAATTAAGTCCACTGTTACCACTAGACCTTAATTTTCGTTTTCCTGCTTTGGTAAGTTAACTAAAGGAAGTTTTACCCAGTCCTCTTGATTGGGAGGCCTATCTTGGATTCTTTCCTCTATTTTTCATTTCATCTTTACTTGTTGATATCCTTTTCTTTGGATTCACTGTGTGTGGTGTGTGGAGTGGTGTAGTGTGGCATGTGTCTCGATGTGCAGAGTAGCAACACTTTTCTTTGTTATTTGCGAACAGCATGTACCCTTTTAGTCCAAGATTCCAGTCCCATCTGCTATCCCATTATGCCTCATTTATTCTAATTCAGTCATGACTATATCCCTGTGCTGAAGCCTCCAGTTCTTCCTATTCCCCAGGATGCTTATATTTGTATATAAACAGTTAAGACAGTCATGAGTTTTCCCTTCTGCTTTCTCCCTAATACTATATCTGTCTCAACAGAATTTCCTCCACAGATGTCCTTGTAATCCTTCAAGAAGTGAGTTTTTGGATTTAACTACGGTTCCTTATGGAACAGTTATCCATATTAGACATCCTTACAGCGTGAAGATACCTCTTTCCCATCCAGAAGCTCTCCCTTCAAATATGTTTGGATGGAATGTAAGAGGAAGGAAATGTGGTAGAGCCATTAAATTTGTGTTTTTTAAATAGAAACTTGATTCCTTTCTGTAGGTTTACCTGACGTGAAATTTAGAGAGAATAAGCCCACTGCCTTTGTGTTCTACAGGCAAGAAGGGTTTTTTGGTATGTGTGGCAAAGCAGCTTGAGAAATTACACTGGCTTATTGTGAATATACACTTGTATAGAATAATGAGAGAACTTTCTTTAGTTCACACTTTACCTTTGTTTCTAAATTATTTTTTGGTATTATGTATTAGATTTTTTGTTGGAACGTGGAACGTGAATGGCCAGTCTCCAGATAGTGGGTTAGAACCTTGGCTGAACTGTGATCTGAGTCCTCCTGATATCTACTGCATTGGGTAAAATACATGTCTGGAATTTCATTTTGGCTATATGTTTGGTTTTACTTTTTGTGACATTTTGCCCCCTTTCCCCCACTGTTTGTAAAAACCTACTATAGACTATATAAGAGAGCTAACTTGTGGGTCAAATTTGTGAAATCATAAAGGAATGGATACCTAAAATGGTGTGAGGAAGCATCTAGTCCTCTCAAAACCCATAGAAAACTATATTCTTCATAGAAACTGAGATCTGAGGTTAATTCTAATAGTGACTATTCCTAGGATATATAAGCAAAGCTCCGTTATCCCTTATGGAAGTTTTTTGTGTTTTGCTTGGCCTATGCATATACTTGGGGAGGCTTTTGGAAAGAAAACTACTTGTCCTTACTGATCGCTTGAGTCAGTAGAGCAGTTCTCTAAAATTCCTGTCTCCCACATTCCTTTTTTCACCTAATGTCTCAGAAAATGGGACAGGAGGTAGTCAGAGATAATTATAGGATGTATATCTTACATCCTCTTGTTTTCTCAGATTCCAAGAGCTGGACTTGAGCACAGAAGCCTTTTTCTACTTTGAATCTGTGAAAGAACAAGAGTGGTCCTTGGCGGTAGAGAGGAGTTTGCATTCCAAAGCCAAGTATAAGAAAGTAAGCTGCATTTAATTATCTTTTTTAGTATATGACTAAATAGCACTCACTGGAACTTACTCTGTTTATAGCTTGTTCCAAAAGAATGCATTAATTGAATTCTCCCCCATGTGTAATACCGGATAGGGCAGACTAATGCTTTTCATTCCTATTTCCTAGAAAAAAAATTCCCTAAGCTTCTCGATTCTATATTCATTACTTGGCTAAGTTTTAAGAGAAAGGAAGAATTTTACTGTGCTCATAGCAATAATTAACTCAAATGACATGTAAGTGATTTTTTACAAGAATTTTGTAAGAATTTAAAATTGAAATTGTTTGCTTACATGGTCAGAACTCGATGCTTTACAGAAAAGCAGTTTGAAGCATGTGGGTGCATTGGGTAAGCTTTGGAACTGGAGCAAGAACAGGAGTGTTGTGGAATTTAAATGAGTTTAAAACTTGGTTGTAAGTCAAGGGTAGAGTTGACTTTAGCAAGGTGACCCAATTTGTTGGTCTTTAGAAGGCACATAGTAGAGGCTACCAAAAGAGTTATTTTAATTATGGAGCTACCATACCAAGCCCTTCAAAAGGAGTCATCTGTCTGAGTAATTTTCATCTGCATCTTCTTACACCTTATGTAGGTGATAAGACTCCTGAAGATGTTATTCCTCTCATATAGACTAATACATATTTCAGACATATTTCTAGTTCACAAAGAAGTCCATAGGATTGTTACACATTTTTATTAGGAAATTGTAAATCAGAAACTAGGAAGGAGAGGCAAAAGGAACAAGCTGGGATAGAGGCTTTGTCTTTATTATTCAAATTTTTAATACTGCTTACTCATGGTAGGTTAAAACGTGATTAAAATAATGAATCTAGAGCTGAGGGTACTCATTGTCCCTGAAGACTTTTACTGGTCAGAGCCAGATTAGAGCTTTCCTGGAAAAATTTTGTTTCCTCTTTATGAGGTCCATTGGGAAATTAGAGGATTTAGATTCAAATTGAGGCATGATTATATCTTCTTGGTGGAAAATTACTTGTGGGAAGTTAAATATGTGCAAAGAGTGGTATTAACACAAACCTCTTCTAATTCCCTGGAACTTAAAGGTTCAACTAGTCCGCCTTGTTGGGATGATGCTTCTGATATTTGCCAGAAAGGATCAGTTGCGATATATCCGTGATGTTGCTACAGAAACAGTTGGAACTGGAATCATGGGAAAGATGGTGAGTTACTTTGGAGTTGAGCTTGATTATGATTTCATGTCCATATGAAGTTCAGGTGCTCATTGTGCCTTTTGTACTAACTGTGAATAATTACTCTTGCTAACAGGGAAACAAAGGTGGGGTAGCTGTGAGGTTTGTATTTCACAACACTACCTTTTGCATTGTCAATTCCCACCTGGCTGCCCATGTGGAAGAGTTTGAGAGAAGGAATCAAGATTATAAGGACATCTGCGCACGAATGAGTTTTGTGGTCCCAAATCAGACCCTCCCACAGCTGAACATCATGAAACATGAGTGAGTGGTTAAGTCTTCTTTAGCTTTTGAGTAGTGGAGCTGAGAAGAGACTAACTATAGAAATGTGCAGAGTGAGAATTTACTTTTTAGGGATTGGATTCACAAAGAAGAGGAAGGTTTTGAGGACTAGCAGATGCAATGAATCAGAGAAATTAGATTTGCTATCAGAGGAAAAGTTAGTTCTATCAGCGGACATCTGAGTAGTGGTGGAGGGGGTCTGTCAGTTGTAATCAGTTTTCATTATTTTTTATTATAAAATAGAAATGTTTATCATAAGTATAATAAAAGGTGAAAGGAAAAAAATTCATTTCTTATCTCTGCTTTCCCCAGCCAGTCCCTCCCTCCAGAGAAAACCATTGTGGGCAATTCAGTGTGTATCCTTCTAGATCTCTTCTGTCCAGTACTGGTGTCCAGTAGCCACCAGTAGCCATGGGTGGCTATTGGGCACTTGAAAGTAACTAGTCCAAATTGAGATGTGTGGTGAGCATAGACTATACACTGAAATTATGGGGGGAAATGTAAACTATCTCAGTTTTTAAAATACTGATTACATGTTGAAATGACAAAAGTTTGGATATATTGAGTTGAATGGAATTTGTTGTTAAAATTATTTTCACTTGTTTCTTTTATTTCTTATATTCAGCTACTAAAAAATTTTAAATAACATTTGTGATGTGCATCCTATTTCTTCTGAATAGTGCTGTTCTAGACTTTTATCTATGCACATGCACACACATACTCATTATATAGGACTGTATTATCCTATTTTTTGTGAATTATTTTCCACACCAGTAAACATAGATCTACATTATTCTTTTCACTGACTGTGAATCATTCAGAAAAGGCCATGGTGATTTAAAGATACCAATGGTTAATATGAAAGTTTAGTGAATAATGGGATTTAACAAGAACAGAAACAAAAATCAGTTGAGGAAGGGATTGTTAGTAGAAAATAGCTGTAAGGAAATTAACACTAGTAATTGAAATTCTGAGAGGGTGATGAGACTTGAAATAAGTGGTTTGAGATAGGAATTAGCAGGAAATCAAAAGATAATTTGAGGGCTATTAGAATCAATAGAGAGTGGGGTAACTGAGGAAAGAGTAGGGCAAGATAGTGATGTTGACCTGTTCTGTATTGTCTCAACATTTAGGATCATATGGAATTCTGCTTCACAGTGGTAAAGCAAGGTCTTGACATCAGTGGTCATAAAATTGACCTGAAATTCTATAAATTTATTTACCTGGGATTCCTTAAATTTCATGTTGCATCAAAGATTGGCAAGGAGACCCATTTAGAATTTACAATAGCCCATTTTGGTGCAGTTATTTCATGGTCTCCCCTGTGGGGCTCTAAGCACACTTGGGGGTCTGTTGCTGTGATTGGGAGCCTGTGGCCCCTGTGGGCTGCCAGTCTTCTTCCTGCCTGGGACTTGGACTGTCGTTCCCGGGCAGGGGTAGATAGCCTGGTGACAGCAGAAAGCCCTGGACCTCTGTTCGCTAGTGAACCCTGCCTGAGAGAGATGTCATTCAGACCGTGAAGACCCTCGTGGAGAGCCCGTAGAATATCAGGGCTCGGAGAGGCAGAAAATGTTCAGATTCTCTTCCCCTAGAGACCTGGCAAGCAGCCAGGTGAAATTTTGAAGCTAGTCCAGCAAATAAACTACATGCTTCTCTGAGGCAGTTAACTCCTTGGTTCCCAAGTCCCACACACACCTCATATTTCTCCAGCTTTGTTCCTCATGCATGCAGTGTCCGTCCTCTCACCTCTTTTCTCATCCCCTTGTCCCTCTCAGGTGTTGATAGTACTCATCCCCAAAGGATAGTTAGTGCTCAAACCCCTTGACAAATAGTGATAAATGAATGCTTATCAGTAATCTACCCATTTTCCTTCTCTACATTCTCCTCTCATTGACTTTTATGCTAAATTACTGCTATTCTTACTCATGTATTTCTTGATCCTCAGTGTCGTCATCTGGTTGGGAGATTTGAACTACAGGCTTTGCATGCCTGATGCCAGTGAAGTGAAGAGTCTTATTAACAAGAATGACCTTCAGAGACTCTTGAAATTTGACCAGGTAAATAAAATTTTATCTTATAGTTACTTTCTTACATAGCAGATAAAACTGTTAAGCCCCATGGGAAGTGTATCTTAATCTAGAAGTAGATGGAGAGGTCTCATTGTCTTGGGAAAACATTTTGACTAGTGATGCAGTGAATACACACAAGGTTTCTATGAAGTACTTGGATGGGAGGAGGGGAGATAATGTTAGTGATAAACAGTCAATGTAACATTTATTCATTAAGTCTTTATCAAGAAGAGATTTCAGAGATTTGTATAAATGAGTTGGAGAATGGGTGGGGTTAATTGGAAAACACTTCCTGGAGGAAACAGGCCTTCAGCTATGTTGATGTGGTTTGGCAAATGGAACAGGGAAAGCTGCTCTATGATTACTTGGCAGGCTTAGCAACAGCTTGGAGGTAAAAGAGGGAGGCCCTATGAGGGGATTGGGAAGCACAGAAGAGAAGTTTGTCTGGGACAAATAGCACAAACTGCGGTCTAATGGGAACTGATGGAGAAGTTGGGACTAGTTGCTTTATAGATGTTAAAACTTGTCAGGGAAGCATTGATATGGTAACATTTATCTAAAACAATATTGAGGAACTTAGTTTTCTGGCAATTTTGCCTTGGAACCTGGCACAGGACTTGAATTTTTTAGTTCAGCATATGGATACTGCTGCTAAAAGTGAATGCTTCTTATTGAGGGGAGAAAATGTTTCAAGTTGATTTGAATGTCTATTTTTTAAATATCTTTAAATCCTAATATGAGGCTTTTAAACTTCAGATATGGTCAGAATTCTGGTGTTTTGCAGTAAAATGGTTTTTATAGTGAGCCTATCTTCACCCTGTCTACTTTCACATTGAGGTTGGCTAGCTAACTTCTTTGCATTTTTCCCTCTGTCCTGCCTCCAAAGGGGGTACAATTGGAATCTTATGTAATTCAGGTAAAATACTTGAGTGAGGATAATTTTCAAAATGATCTCTAACTCTTTACTGAATTTGGCTTTTGAAATTATCCAGTCAACATTTGTGTGCTTTTTTTAAAAAGCTATACTCAAACTTTTATAAACAGGATAAACAAGATCCTAGTGTATAACACAGGAAACCCTGTTATTAACCATAATGGAAAAGAATATGAAAAATAATATATGTATAATTGAGTCATTTTGCTATACAGCAGATATTAAGAAAACATTGTAAATCAGCTATGCTTCAATAAATTTTTAAAAAACGTGCTAACTTCACGGAACTTATGATTATTCAGGTTTCATTTTTCCACTGTACCCTGACCACCATTAGCAATAAAAAATTAGTGACATGCTTATATGAGCATTCTGTCTGTGGGTGAGTTTAGATGCTGTGGGAATGTCAAAATTTAATTCATAAGGCACAAAAATATTATCTATGTACTCTGACAATCGCAAAAGATACAGAAACTAGATGCATAGAAAAATAGCTGATCAACCTGATTATCACTTCTATTAAGATGGTGTTACCCTGCTTATATGACACATTTTTCTATCTCTAGCTAAATATTCAACGCACACAGAAAAAAGCTTTTGCTGACTTCATGGAAGGGGAAATCAAGTTTATCCCCACATATAAGTATGATTCTAAAACAGACCGATGGGATTCCAGGTAAAATAACAAGAACCTCATTTTGGAATAGGTTAAGACCTGATCTTACTCCTGTCCCTCTGAATTGCTGAGGGACTGGGAAGTTTGGGGGTCTTGCCAGAAGCAGAGATAAAAACATAATGAATGGCTCAGTGCTCTTAGAGAAGAGGTTTTAATTCCTGTTTACTCACAGGTGAGCTCACCTTGCTTGCTTGTGCTTCTGCTCAGTTGCTCAGTTGTGGCCGATTCTTTGCGACTCTACCAGGCTCCTCTGTCCATGGGGTTTCCTAGGAAAGAATACTGGAGTATGTTGCCATTTCCTCCTCTAGGGAGCTCACCTTAAGAGGGTGTGAACTGCTCTGAAGTTTTATGAGCTGCCTGCAGAGCCTTATTCTCTCACCTCAACAGACTGCTTATTTGATTTTTGCCCTGATCTTGCCCCTAATTCCTTACCTAGTGCCCTATTCTGCTTCTTTGCCCAAACTATTTTTCAGCTCTTTAATTCAGGATACCAGAGGTGAAAACAAAGCAGCATGAAAGGTTCTTCCAGCACAGTGATTCTTCATCCTGAGTGTACATTAGATTCTCGTGTGTGTGTGCACATGTGCATGGCTGTGTCTGACTCTTTGCAATCCCACAGGTTGTAGCCCGCCAGGCTCCTCTGTCCATGGGATTCTCCAGGCAAGAATACTGGAGTGGGTTGCCATTCCCATCTCCAGTGGATCTTCCCGACCCAGGGATCAAACCCGCATCTCCTGCATCCCCTGCATTACAGGCAGATTCTTTACCACTGAGCCACCAGGGAAACCCTAGAATCTCTTGGGGGACTTTTAAAAATACAAGTGCCTGAACCTGGCCTGCATGACTGCCAGAGAAAGCTGAGAATCCTGACTAGTGAGGGGCTATTGATTTCCTGATCACCCCTAATAAAGTGCCCCTGTCAGTATGTGCCTGGTGGCTGTGTGTCTTCTTACTGTCTCTTCATTCAGTATGGTTTCCTAGTTGTTTGAACCCAGAAGTTTGAAAGAAAAAGAGAATTCCTGGGCATCATCAGCTTCTTTAGACTTGGAGTGCCAGAGTGGGGAGGGAGGAGCCTGTCTCCCTGTCCTCTGAGGGAGGGAGCTGCTCAGCAAGTGAAAAGTGACTCTGACAGATCTTGGGCACATTGCTTTGTTTCTCTCACTCGCCTGACTTAAGAGTCAACTGAAGAGCTACTGATCTGAACTTTATTTGTGTCACCATCTGGATCAGGTGTACAGTGTTGCTTATTTTAATAGAATGATGAATAGGCTATTTCCCTTCCTTTGGTATTCTTATAGGCTGTTATGTGTTCAAACTTGCATGCTTAGATTTTAGTTCATCTTTATTAGAAGAAGCTCGACTTGTCCATAAAAGTCTAGGTTGAAAGAAATCTCTGCTATTACCCATCTCCATTTATTCAACCCAATCTAGAAATATAGGATTGGATTTTTAGAGTTTATTTGTTGTTTATCTGTTGTGAAGTGTCATTGAAGTTGATAGAGCAAACAAGGAGGATATATTCTGAATATAATCCTGCCCTTCTGAGGTTATTTTGAGAAGGTGCTATTCTACTTTCCCTCAGGGCAACATTATTGAAAATGCAAATCCTGACCTTAGGAGCACTGTTTATTCATTCCCTGATATCTCAGTTGGTAAAGAATCCGCTTGCAATGCAGGAGACCCCGGTTCGATTCCTGGGTCGGGAAGATCAGCTGGAGAAGGGATAGGCTACCCATTCCAGTATTCTCGGGCTTCCCTTGTGGCTCAGCTGGTAAAGAACCTGCCTTCAGTGCAGGAGACCTGGGTTTGATCCCTGGGTTGGGAAGATCCTCTGGAGAAGGGAAAGGCTACCCTACTGGCTTCAGTATTCTGGCCTGGAGAATTCCATGGACTGTATAGTCCATGGGGTTGCAAAGAGACACCACTGAGCGACTTTCACTTCACTTCACTTCACTTCACTGAGCACCTGCTTTCAGCAGATCTTGTGCTAGGGGCTGAGAATTCAGTGGCAAACAAGACAGTCCCTTCATGGAGCTTTCAATAGAGTACGGAATAGTTGAAGTCATTAGGAAAGGAGAAGCAGATAACAAGAGGACTGAACTCAGGTCTGAACCATTGTGGTATATATTCCACTCTTGTGTGGTATGTTCTCCTTCTAATCCCTTCTGGTTTTTTTTTGCAGTGGTAAATGTCGGGTGCCAGCCTGGTGTGACCGAATTCTCTGGAGAGGCATTAATGTTAATCAGCTTCATTACCGGAGTCACATGGAACTGAAAACCAGTGACCACAAGCCTGTTAGCGCCCTCTTCCATATTGGGGTAAACACTTGTTTGTTCACACAGTTGTTTGTGTGTTAAGTATCTATTCTTAGGGCATTATTTAGACTCAGAATGGATCAGTAATTCGGTGAACCATAAATGTTTTCAATTCATAACCGAATAATCATTTGCAACATTGAGAAGTTAGAGCCCTTGACCCTCCTAAATGCTGTCCATACAGCCTTTTAATGACACAGATGTTATTCATGCTGCATAATGTCTGGGTAGCACCCTTCACCTCCTAAAGTTATTATACATAAAGAAGAGCTTGAAGCCACATTTTAAAGGATGATGAATAGCTTTGCATCAAAAAGATAGTGAGAAGGGGAAGCACTGGGAGAGAGGTTCCTGGTGGAGGGCTGGGGACAGCAGAAGCAAAGAGACACAGACTGGTCAGAATACATCATCTATATATAACCCTAAGAGGCATACTGTCAGTCCTGCTAACTAAGATACTGAAGTCTTCCCATCAAGGAGCATGGGGTTTTTTTGTTGTTGTTTTTACAGTTTATTTTTTTTATTGAAGGATAATTGCTTTACAGAATTTTGTTGTTTTCTGTCAAATCTCAACATGAATCAGCCATAGGTATACATATATTCCTCCCTTTTGGAACTTCCTCCCATCTCCCTCCCCATCCCACCCCTCTAGGTTGATACAGAGCCCCTCTTTGAGTTTCCTGAGCCATACAGCAAATTCCCATTGGCTATCTATTTTACATATGGTAATGTAAGTTTCCATGTTACACTTTCCATACATCTCACCCTCTCCTCCGCTCTCAGGAGCACAGGTTTTAAATTTCTCTTTAACTCTGTTGCATCCTGGGCTGGAGTAATGGCCAATATTTGAATTGTTTTGTCTCTGTTGTGAGTAAAGTTTTTGTTTTCCTGTTGTATATTCTAAGTGTGTATTATTAGTACACAGGTTATAATCTGGGATCTTGCTGAGTTAATTTAGTACAGCTAGTACATTCAGATTATTTCATGTAGATTTTTCAGACCTGAGGTCATATAATCTGACAGAATCTATATAGGTCAGTGCTTGATAGAATGGACCTTATAGCTAGGCTGCTTAAACTCATCTCAGCTCAAACTCTTCCTAAATGTAACCATGGAAAATGAATGCAACATCCCTGTACTTAAGCTTCTTCCTCTATAAAATGGGGATAATGGTACCTCCTCAAGAGGATTAATGAATTCAGACATACCAAGAGCACAGTAGGGTGGATTTCTTTCCTCTGTGCATATGTAAATTTTTTTGACTTCTGAGATTGGTTCTCAGCAATATGTCTTATCCAGCTCCTGTCTTAGAGGGGAATGACTTTGGAACATTTCCTTTATGTGGAAATTTAATTCTTGGTCTTAGAATAGATTCTAAATTTTATTGAGTCAATCATGACTTGACTTTCGTCCATTTTGATATTTTAAAATAATAATGAGTAATAATAGTATGTCTTCCTCAAGTAGTAGCTAGTATGTGGCAGACACCATGCTAGGCAATCTATACACATCTCATTTGCTCCTCACAACAATGCTTTGAGTTAAATATTTCTCATTTAACAGATGAGCAAGTGAAAAACCAATGAGTTTAAATAAACTTCCTTAAAAAGCATTTAGCTAGAAGAAGAGCTGAGATTCAAATCTTAAGCCTGTCTAATTCCCAAACTTACAGATGATCTTTCCACAACCCTGCAAGGCCTCCAGAGGTCCAAAGAATTATTGAGTATATATACCTTCAGATAGTACTTTTTGCCCACTTACTCTCTAGTTTAGACTTGTAGACTGCCATGTTTTCTTCATTTGAGTTCTCTTAATCCATTTTTAAAAGGATCTCTTCCTCCCAAACACTAACCTTTTTAGTTTCATCAGCTATACTTAGCTTTTCTGTGTATATTTTTTTCAGAACCTCAGAATATTTCTAATACTCCATACATATTCATTCAAAGCTCCCAGAAGGATATTTACAGTTTTTCCATGCTTTCTGTGTATTTTTGTATATCTTTAATAAACATGGCTCAGATGATAAAGAATCTGCCTGCAAGGTAGGAGACCTGGGTTCGATCCCTGGGTTGGGAAGATCCCCTGGAGAAGGGAATGGCTACTGACTCCAGTATTCTTGCCTAAAGAATCCCATGGACAGAAGAGCCTGACAGGCTGTGGTCCATGTGGTCACAAAGAGTCAGACACAGCTAAGCGACTAACAGAAGGATATTTACAGTTTTTCCATGCTTTCTGTGTATATTTGTGTATCTGTAATAAAGGTCTACCTTTCTAGTTTTTAATACTTTTTAAATTACGCAGAGATGCAAATATGTTTGCTCTTTAAAATAAAAATAAGCAAAATTCACAGGTAAAGCTGAGGTCTTCAGCACCTGTTCTAGCCTCCACTCCCACTTTTGCCCAAACCCCCACTCCCTAACAAGGCCAACTACCCTTATGAATTTCTTTTCTTTCTAGACCACTCTCCAATAGATTTTCTGTGATGATGGAAATGTTCTAAATCTATCCTGTCCAGTCCAGTAGCTACTAATTGCAGGTGGCTACTGACCACTTGAAGTGTGACTGAAAGAACCGAATTTTTTATTTTATTTAATTTGGACTTATTTAAATGGAAATTTCCTTATGTGGCTACTGGCTGTTATATTGGTCAGTACAGTTCTCAGTGTTTGCATGTGCTTTTCTGTTTACCCATACACAATGTGGTATTATTTGTGTGTTGCTGTGTATATATCATAAATGGTCTTATACTCTATGTGTTGGTATGCAACTTACTATTTTTTAATTCAGTGGTATATTCTAGAGTGCTATCCATGTCTTTATATAAAGATCTAGCTCATTGTACTTATTTCTTTTTTTTTCTTAATTCTAATTTTGTTGGTAATTTCTTTTTTTAAAAATGGGTGTGTCAAGTGGTGACATTCTGTAGTGACATTTTTCCCTTCATTACCCTTCATGTACATTAAGGGTTTTGATCATGATAATACTCTAAGAAGATCTTTGACTTTATTGGGTAACCACCCCATATTTTGGACTCTTAGGCATGCTATGATTAGAGGCTTTAAGAACTACATTATGCTTCTTACCACCATTCGCATCAGTGACTGTTAACAAAGGGACTAAGTGCTCAGGGGCCAATTAACTTAAGACTTGCTGTGGGCTGGCTGAGATTAAGCTGAGATGGGATTGCGACCCCTGCGCTTGGTAATGGGATCTGTTGCATTAGTTCTCAGATTTTGGTGGATGTCAGAATTTCCTAAGAGCTTCAAAATGCATGGACCCTGTTCTCTGGAGATTTTGATCTGTGGGCTGAGGCATCTGTGTTTTTAAGACCTCCCCAAGTCACATACCTGGTATTTTGGAAAGAGTCTTATGCTAGAGGTTCAGATAACACCTCTACTGTTAACTGGCAGTGAAAACTTAGTTGAGTTTTTTGTACCTTGAGATTCTCAATGGTGAGAACAGTAATCCTTGCTTTGGTCACCTCACAGGTTGTTGTGAAAATAAGATGACATATGTAGAATACTTTTTGAAATAAAACTTGCAAACTGTTGAAGGAGAACTTAAGAAGTATTAAATTCCTCTTACCCTAACACTGTATTAGGGACCCTGGTGACCCTAACAATGGGTTACCCCTAAGTTCTCTAAGTATGGTTCAGATATGTAAAAACCTTTGAGATATTTGGCTCAGCTTTGATTATTTTTCATGCTTTCCTTACAGCCTCTACTGTATGCATCAATCTGTTTTTTAAAATTGAATTTGTAAAGTTTTCTATTCTGAAAAAGAAATCAGGATCTTAATAAGTGAAAAGGCTATGTTAATATTGTTCATTTGGAGCATTGATTTGTATAAAGTTTTAACAGTTAAAAAAAACGGTGCAGCTGTGTCAGGAAGCTGAAAGTGCTGTGTCAGATGGGAGTGTTTTGATCTGTTAGTCAAGATGAATTGTTTGTCTGTTGTCATGCTTTTACTCTGGGACATTTTGTATTGGCTGTTTTCTAAAATGGCCATAGGGTCTATTTACTAACATACATTTATCATCATATAATATGAGTATCGATATATGATTCTTGGCATTGTGCATAACAGCTAATAGAGTTAAATGCTTTAGTAATTATTTTCTGCTATTTCAGTGCTTCATGATCATTGTTGAAAACAGGTATGTTTTGATACTGTCAATTTGTATAGTGCTGGAAATAATATTTAAGCACAGTCATCACATTTTCTCCACCACCAAATTACTTGACAGTGGAGCAAAGAATATCCTTCCTAAATATTTATTGCCAAGCTTTATAGCACAGAGGTGTAACTTTTCCAAGAAATTAACCAATTAACCTTACTTCTACCTTGCAGTGTGTGATTCTGTAATGCTTATTTAATTTCTGTTTGTTTCCCTGATCTTTGAAAGATAGTTAGACTCTTTGAGATATATGAGTTAAGAGCACAGAAAACTAAATAAGGATCTATCTGTTTTTTTTTTCAGATAAAAGGTGTGAATGAAATGGGATTTCAGAGTTTTTGAGGAGGTTGTTTGCACCACAGTTTACTTGAAATGATTGCTGTAATGACCAGTTTTAAGCTGTTAGGTAATCTCAAAGGAAGACGAGCTGCAAGCATGCAAGACTAAAAAGAGGGTTCATTTTCTTTCAGGTGAAGGTTGTGGATGAACGGAGATACCGGAAAGTGTTTGAAGATATTGTACGCATCATGGACAGAATGGAAAATGATTTCCTTCCTTCCTTAGAACTCAGCCGGAGGGAGGTGAGCATACCCAGCCACCCGTCTCCTGTCCATAGTGGTCAGCACAGGGGAAGTCGTGTAACTAGCAGAGTTGTGAAGACTGTGTGAGCTGAAGGCAGACTGCCTCTGTTCCAGTCCCTGCACTGCCACCTAGTAGACATGACCGCAGGTACCTGCCCTACCCTCTCTGAGCTACAGTTTCCTTTTCTGGATAAAGGGACAGTTGTGAGGATTACTTGAGTTAATACATGTGAAGCCCTTAAAACAGCACTGGGCACAAAGTAAGCCCTCAGATGTTAGCTGCTCTTATTTAGTATTTCAGATTTGCTGATTAATTAATATCTTAGGAACCAGAAGTTGATCACGAAATACATGCCCTGATCTGAGGTCAGGTTATCCTCTCAGGATCCCAGGAACAATCAGAGTAGTCTAGAGAAGTAGTGAGACCTGCCTCACTCCTCTGCAATTGTGAGAGGGGACGATGGACAGCTGGCTTGCTTGGCAAGTACATCGGCAGTTAATAATGGTCAATAATGACCTTATTCTTTATTCATATTCTCTATGGAATAATCCAACTGACTTTCTTCCCCTACTAGTGATGCATGTTTGTGTCTGTCTGTTATTCCCCAGTTTGTGTTTGAGAATGTGAAGTTTCGGCAACTACAAAAGGAGAAGTTCCAGATCAGCAACAATGGACAGGTTCCCTGCCATTTTTCTTTCATCCCTAAGCTTAATGACAGCCAGTACTGCAAGCCATGGCTTCGGGCTGAACCTTGTGAGGGCTACTTGGAGCCAAGTGAGTTTCCCCTTTACCATTGTCTCTGCTCGCGATGTACTGTCCCCTCATGACTCCCATCCTCTCCCTTTGTTTAACTTCTTGTTTTCTAACCACGTGTCTCTCACCTTCACTGTCATTATATTGGGGTTCCTCCCTTTTTTGTGTGTCCCATCTCTCCTTCATTACTTGATGATTTTTTTAGAGGACAGTTCTTCTGTTGGTTCTTATCCCCTTTCTGCTTTCCACTGGAAGTTTCTGTTACTGTGTATCATCTCTTATATTTCAGATGAGACCGTGGATATCTCCCTTGATGTGTATGTCAGCAAGGACTCTGTGACCATCTTAAACTCAGGGGAAGATAAAATTGAAGATATTCTTGTTCTCCACCTGGATCGAGGCAAAGATTACTTCTTGACCATCAGTGGAAATTACCTCCCAAGTTGTTTTGGTACATCCTTAGAGGCTTTGTGCCGAATGAAAAGACCAATCCGAGAAGTTCCTGTTACCAAACTCATAGACTTGGTAAGAGGCATCATAAGGCATGAATCTCCCTAAGATGGAAATTTAATAGTGCTTCAGTGATGTCCTCCTTGTCTCTGTGCTTTCTCTTTGGTCAGGCCTGGTGGGAGGAGGTGGGGGGTGGACCACAAGTGATGAATAAGAATGTCACTTTACTCTAGCATGCGTTTCATTGGATTAAGCCTAAAAGGAAAGAGAAGAGAGTAATCTGTAATTGACTCTTGTCATGACTATAACAGATAATACGAAATTCACTGAGTGAGAGTAAAGCCTCCCTTTTCAGAGATACAATGCTTAATTGTTACACTCTTTATATTTTCAAGTCATTTTTGTATAAATTAACATGTATGTCAGGTCCAGTGAGGGGTAGGGTGATATTATCCTCATCAAACTTATGAGAAAACTGAGGTACAGAAACAATAACCTGCCCAAAGTGGAATAAGTTAGTGATGAATCTGTCACCCAGATTTTCTCACTCCCAGTCCAGAGCTTCTCTCTGTATCATCATATCTGATCCAAGTCAAACTTGGCTGTTTGTTGGAGCTGAGACCATAATGAAGCTCAGGGTCCCTGCCTCAGAGCCCCCGGTCCTTACCCAAGTGCAGGCCCCTCCTCCTACTCACCTGTGGCAGTAGAATCAGAATCTCAGGGTGCAGGGTCTGGGGATCTGTGTTTTTGTCAGCATCCCAGAGGGTTATAATGTTCCCTGAAGTTTGATACAAGTTTAAAGTGACTCAACCGGAGAAAAGAGAAGAGGAGGATTTCCGTTTCCCAACACCAAGCTATGTCCTTATGGAGGAAATGCTTATTATCTTCAGGAACATAAATTATTTAGTAACAACTATTAAAACCTTTCTCCTATGGAGAAGGAAATGGCAACCCGCTCCAGTATTCTTGCCTGGAAAAGTCCATAGACAGAGGAGCCTGGCAGGCTGCAGTCCATGGGGTTACAAGACTGAGCACGCATGCAGGAGGAAGGTGGAGGGAGATGGGTTGGTAGCAATAAACTGGTAGAACTAAAAAAAAGCCTTTCTTTTAAATGAAAATATTGTATTTGTGTGCAGACCTCTTTGGGAAGTACACTCGGTCTTTTGCCAAAGAAAATTAAATGATGTGACAGCCATATGTTATCGTTACCACCAGTGTTCACATCAATCCTTTTGGCTTAGCTGGAGCAGTGACTGTATCATCTGGCAGGGAGGACTAGACCGGCGGGCAGGCTGCTGGCTTGCCAGAGTGTGATCCGTCCTGTTGCCATGGAATTGTTGTAGCGATGACTCAGATGGCAGATTAAAACCCTTGAGCTCATTTGCAGCGTTCTTTCTTGGAATTATGCTTGTTTCCCTAGAGCCCTCATGACTCAGTGTATTATTTTTTATGATACTTGTTTTTTCTTCTACCATCATATTCCTTGTGTTTTAGATTTGTTATTTCACCTTTTAGAATATATTCTAAATGAAGTTGTTTCCCTTTCTTTTTCCTACCACCTTGCCTCCATCCCAAACTCTATTTCCCAGCTTTCTTATTCCCAACTTTTATTATGAAACTGGCACATGTGCAGAATGGAAAGAAAGGTACAGTAAACAACACCCACATGCTTTATACATGTATACCAACATATACCTTTTTTTTTTGCTATGTTGTTCAAAACTAAGGGGAGATGTGTCACTTCCAAGTGTACACTTTGGCCTGCTTCTTAAGAAAAAGGACACTTTCTGTATCAGCACAATGCCATTATGACACCTAAGAAAACTAGCCAGTCAATATTCAGATTTCTCCACTTGTCCCAATGATTCCTCTCATAGCTTTGTAAAGCCAAGATACAATTCAGATTGATGCAGTGATTTTGGTGAGGTCTCTGCAGTCTCATCTAGAGAACAGTTCTTCTCTTTTTTTCTTTTGATGATGTTGGCTTTTTAAGAATCCAGGACAATTGTCCAGTCAAGGGCCTGCCATTTTTAAAATTTGTCTGATTGTTTCCTCTAAATGATTTTTTAAACTTATCCTTTTGTACTCCCTTTAACTGGAACCTGTTGCTCAGTGTTGGCTCAGGCACTATACTACCCTTTACTATAATTGTCCCATCTTGATTAAAGGGATGAGAAGGAGACTTAACCAGCATTAAGGAAAGTTTCTTTAGATATCATCAGGTAATTCAGCCACATTTGACCATGAATAGGAAGTAGCCAAAATCTTTAGTGGAGTTAATGGCTCTGTAGGAAGCCTTTTTCCTTCTTTTTGTGCACACATGATTCAGACTTTGTTTTTTTTTTTTTTAAATAGAACCCTGATCATTTTTTTCTTACAAAACTGTTGAGTTCTTCTTAAATTATATGTGTGTGGACACAATTTATTCTGTTTAAAGCTTTAATTTTTTAGGGTTTCTTTTCACAGCCTGTTGCATTTAATTATTATTAAATTCCTGGATCTCATTGATGAGGAAATTATCCATATTCAGTTCAGTCGCTCAGTCATGTCCGACTCTGTGACCCCATGAACTGCAGCACACCAGGCTTCCCTGGTGTGCTGCATCACCAACTCCTGGAGTCCACCCAAACCCATGTCTATTGAGTCGGTGATGCCATCCAACCATCTCATCCTCTGTCGTCCCCTTCTCCTCCTGCCCTCAATCTTTCCTAGTATCAGGGTCTTTTCCAGTCAGCTCTTCAAATCAGGTGGCCAAAGTATTGGAGTTTCAGCTTCAACATCAGTCCTTCCAATGAACACCTAGGACTGATCTGCTTTAGGATGGACTGGTTGGATCTCCTTGCAGTCCAAGGGACTCTCAACAGTCTTCTCCAACACTACAGCTCAAAAGCATCAATTCTTTGGCGCTCAGCTTTCTTTATAGTCCAACTCTCACATCCATACATGACCACTGGAAAAACCATAGCCTTGACTAGACTGACCATTGTTGGCAAAATAATGTTTCTGCTTTTTAATATGCTGTCTAGGTTGGTCATAACTTTCCTTCTAAGGAGTAAGCGTCTTTTAATTTCATGGCTGCAATCACCATCTGCAGTGATTTTGGAGTCCCCCAAAATAAAGTCAGCCACTGTTTCCCCATCTATTTGCCATGAAGTGATGGGACTGGGTGCTATGATCTTACTTTTCTGAGTGTTGAGCTTTAAGTCAACTTTTTCACTGTCCTCTTTCACTTTCATCAAGAGGCTCTTTAGTTCTTCTTCACTTTCTCTCATAAGGGTGGTGTCATCTGCATATCTGAGTTATTGATATTTCTCCTGGCAATCTTGATTCCAGCTTGTGCTTCTTCCAGCCCAGCATTTCTCATAATGTACTCTGCATATAAGTTAAATAATCAGGGTGACAATATACAGCCTTGACGTACTCCTTTTCCTATTTGGAACCAGTCTGTTCTGTGTCCAGTTCTAACTGTTGCTTCCTGACCTGCATACAGATTTCTCAAGAGGCAGGTCAGGTGGTCTGGTATTCACATCTCTTTCAGAATTTTCCACAGTTTATAGTGATCCACACAGTCATAGGCTTTGGCATAGTCAGTAAAACAGAAATAGATGTTTTTCTGGAACTCTTTTGCTTTTTCGATGATCCAGAGGATGTTGGCAATTTGCTCTCTGGTTCCTCTGCCTTTTCTAAAACCAGCTTGAATATCTGGAAGTTCACAGCTCACGTATTGCTGAAGCCTGGCTTGGAGAATTTTAAGCATTACTTTACTAGCATGTGAGATGAGTGCAATTGTGCGGTAGTTTTAGCATTCTTTGGCATTGCCTTTCTTTGGGATTGGAATGAAAACTGACCTTTTCCAGTCCTGTGGCCACTGCTGAGTTTTCCAAATTTGCTGGCATATTGAATGCAGCACTTTCATAGCATCATCTTTCAGGATTTGAAATAGCTCAACTGGAATTCCATCACCTCCACTAACTTTGTTTGTAGTGATGCTTCCTAAGGCACACTTGACGTCACATTCCAGGATGTCTGGCTCTAGGTGAGTGATCACACCATTGTA
>ML662898.1:578745-613106 GCA_007570785.1 Antilocapra americana
GCAGAGAGTGTTTTGCCTATGTTATCCTCTAGGAGTTTTATAGTTTCTGGTCTTATGCTTAGATCTTTGATCCATTTTGAGTTTATCTTTGTGTATGGTGTTAGAAAGTGATCTAGTTTCATTCTTTTACAAGTGGCTGTCCAGTTTTCCCAGCACCACTTGTTAAAGAGGTTGTCTTTTCTCCATTGTATATTCTTGCCTCCTTTGTCAAAGATAAGGTGTCCATAGATGCGTGGATTTATCTCTGGGCTTTCTATTCTGTTCCATTGATCTATATTTCTGTCTTTGTGCCAGTACCATACTGTCTTAATGACTGTGGATTTGTAGTATAGCCTAAAGTCAGGTAGGTTGATTCCTCCAGTTCCATTCTTCTTTCTCAAGATTGCTTTGGCTATACGAGGTTTTTTGTATTTCCATACAAATTGAGAAATTATTTGTTCTAATTCTTTGAAAAAGACCTCTGGTAGCTTGACAGGAATTGCATTGAATCTATAGATTGCTTTGGGTAGTATACTCAGACTTGCATTCTAATCCTGATTCTTCCACTTAATACCTAAGAATGTGTCCATGGGCAAATAATTTAATCTCCCAGAGCCTCAGTTTACTCACCTGTAAAATGGGAATAGTATGTAGTTTGCTTTTGTGCAGAGACTAAATGACACTGTATATGAGCCTGTTACAATTACCGCTACATGGCAGATACCCCTTAAGTGGTGGCAGTAGTTATTGTTGCTGTTGTCTTTGCTAGAGTGTAATAATGGCGAAACACGAAGATAATTAAAAAGATACCTTCTTCCCTCTTCCTTGCTTCTCTTTTTTTCTGTTATGCCTTATAGGAAAACACACTAGGGGATAATGATGGATCTTATGGTCCACAAAGGTCTGGAATGAAATGAATTTGTATTTCAGAGAGACTTCATACTTGGGGACTCTTAAGGGCCCTTGAGGAGGGGAGGGGGTACCAGGCAAAGGAAAGGAGTGAGTGAGACCATTAGCTAGGCTGAGAGGCATAACAGTGGAGAGGAGAGATGCTCACCATCTCCTTCTGCATGGCTCCTCTCAGGCTCACAACCACATTCTTCTATTGAAGTGGCACTAGGGTGAGTGAGATGCCGCCCAGCAGTGCAGGAAGAGGAAACCCCAGTGGGCGTTTGGCTGATCAGCTGGCATCTGCAAATGGACACCAAAGTCTAGGACTGCACACATATGTTTCTTGAGTGATAGTCTCAACAAACTGCCCAAAATTGAATATGCATAATCGAGAAATTTGTATGTGAGAATGTGTTCCATTTTTCAACAGAATTTATTTGAAGAATTTAAAGCTGTTTAAAATATATGTATCTAGTAAGCTAGTGCATTCTAATAATACTGATCTGTTTCTAATTCTGTAAATCAATTCTAATCATTTTCTATCTGTCAATGACTTTCTTTTCCTGCTCCGCTCTCAGGAAGAAGACAGCTTCCTAGAAAAGGTAATGCAATCTGTTGGTGATGTTGTTTTCCCAAGCAACATTTCCCTTCTGCTTGGTTAACATTTAACCATGGTCCTTGGAATTTATCCCTCGGCTTTCCCATATCAGAGATCTCTGACTCCATGAGAATCCCCTCAAATTCTGCCAGCTGTGTTTAAATGTGTCTAAAGTACAGAAAAGATACTTACCACACCTGCCAAGTCTTTGAGACCCAGAACATAAAAGCAATAGGACCCAAAGCTCCAGATTACTATTTTTTGAAATGAGAAGTAACTAAAGAGCTGTCTTGATGTATATGAAAGCTCATAAGATGGAGGAGGGTACAACTTAGCCATTCTCCATTTTCAATGATAGTAAAAGCAGAAGTGAATTTCTGTTGCATAAAGAGTGATTTGGGGGAAGTGATAAGAGTAATTACCAAAAGAATACACAGATATAGTCGAGAATAGAGCATAGAATAGAATCCTAGACCTGAATGAGATCATAGGGATCATGTGGTAGAGTTCCCTGCTTTCAGACAGGGTAAGATGTCGTCTCCATTCTAATAGACAACCCAGGAAGGTTGAGAACCTTGCTGAAGTCATCCTGCTCCTGACATCAAGGGTGTGGGGCACAGGGAACTAGAACCTGGGTCTCCTGCATACCCAATGCAGGAACCAAGTGAGCACTCCTATGGTGCTTTGCCACCTCTCCATCCTCAAGCTGGAGGGTGCCCAGCTCCACACAGGGTCATGTAATAGAGAAACATGGGCTTGAAAACCATTTTTAAAACACTTTCACACAGTATCTAATGTGACCTCCCCATTTGGTGGAGTTTAATGTGTTTTGATGGTAGGCACGGCATACTGTTTTTGTGCTTCAGTTAACAGCACGAAGGTTACAGAGTGTGGACTTATCAAGCACTGAATGTGTCCCATTGAAAGAAGACACAGTGTGCCTGGTTTCTCTTTGAAAAATTAGAGTTCAGGATCATTTGTGGACTTTTTTTTAAAGTTTGTTTCTTGTGCGTAATCTTTCTTTAGACTTCGGAGGCAACAAGCATGGCATTTCATATTAGCACATGTGAATTTGAAAATGGGTAGTGGATGGTGTATGTAACCTGGTGGCATTTTGTTAACCTTTTTAAACCACTAAGGATTGAGATGGCTCTGCTTCCCAACCATTTCCTGTTAATAGCAGGCCATGTGTCTTTTCATATTGAACAGTGCCTTGTGTTGCCTTCATGCCTTAGTACAGGAAAAGTACTAATTGGATGTCAGATTTTTTTAAAAGTACATGAATTGGTGCTGAATGATTTATTCTGCTAAAGAATCTGTACATGTGTTGCATTTGGTCCAGAAAGTGAGCAGAGTGCATTATGGATAGTGTTTTGGCTCAGGTATCATGTGGATGCCTGATTTAATGCTTGTAAGTGGAAAGAAGTTAATGGATGAGCCATGATTGAAGGTCTGGCAGCTTCAGGAGACATGAATATAAACTGATGGATTCCCAGGGAAAGAAAGGAAACAAAATGAATGTGAGGAAGTTAAATGCTAACCAACTGTCATGCTTCCTTCTATTCCTGATGCCTTTAGAAAGGCACAGAGGCTTTAAAAGGTCACCCATGCATGTTGAAGAACAGAACGCTCTTAGCCCTCTGTCTAAGTGTACATGCTCTCTGAAAGTAGTGAAATACTTCTCTTCTTTCCCTTCAAGTGACAAAGCTAAGGGGTATGGATCAAATTTACAGCACTTCCTAAGTTGAGTATACATAATATATGACCTTAAGCCAGAGGTGTAAGAGGTGGAAGATGCCAAAACTGGTCACCATTTTCTGCACTAGATTTTGTATGAAGGCTGCCTTCAGATGCCTTTTAACCTATTTCAGAAATCTTTGTGATTTATTTTATATTCGACTATATAAACATGAAATAATTGAGTTTATTCCCCATTTTCCAGTTCAGATTTAGTTACTAATCTAACTTATGTCACTTCTGGGTTTTCCTCTGAGATTCCTTCAGGAGAATCTAAGACAGAGTAGAAAGTTAGGTGAATGGAGACAAAGGCCTAAGAACTCTTTGCTGAGCTGTTACTATAAAGAATAACTTCTGGACTCACAGCCTAGACTTTTCGTGGTTTTTCTGGCTCTTGGTATGCTGTGTTCAGTTTACTATTTTTGGATCTTAGGACTTTGAGTTTTAGTGCCTTAAGATTAGATCTTCTAACAAGCCTGAAATATTCATGCATGTAGGTCTAATGTGAATTATCTTTCATTCTTGAGGACCAGAGAATGCCATTTAAATCAACAATGCAAGCTCTGATATTTGTGGTAAGGCCTGAAAGAAGAATAAATTAAAAGTCAACAAAAACCTCAGTATATGCTGCTCTTTCCAAGTGCTCTGTTGACAGTTGTAACTTAAAGGTCCATGAATCTCCAGTAGTGTGTGGACTCTACTGTGACTGTATTGCTGGTTCTCAGTGTCACCCTTGAAAGGATTTACAGTGCACAGTGCATTGATGTGAGAAACATAATAAACCCACATGGAATGCTTAACGGTTAAGTGAAGCGTCTTGTTAGAAAAGGAGATCATTTAACTGTGGAAATGCATATTGAGTGCCTTCTGACCAGGAGCATCCCAGTGAGAAAAAAAACAGTCTTAAGAGCTGAAGATCAGATAATACCCACATAATATGGGGGATTGTGGGGAGATGGCTTCACACAGGAGTTTTTATTGAGACCCTTTTGATTCTCACTCTTTTTCATCTATTAGGAGAAATCCCTTCTGCAGATGGTTCCCTTGGATGAAGGTGCCAGTGAAAGACCTCTTAAGGTCCCCAAGGAGATCTGGCTCCTGGTAGACCATTTATTCAGATACGCCTGTCACCAGGTGAGTGAGGGCAGGCCTCCAGGCACCTTGGGAAGGCACGTGACTCCACTGGGAAATGATAGTACCTTGTGTCAGTATAGATAGTGCTTTTAACTTTCCTAAGCCACTTCTGCAGAGCAGCCGTGTCACATGAGAGTACCTGGGCAAGTGGAAGTGTTCCCATGCAGAACTGTGAGAGCTGAAGCAGGCAAGCTAGGGGATTTACCCAAGACCATGGCAGAAGTGTAGTGGCAGAGTAGGGCCCAACTGAGCTCTCCTGTCCCCTGGCCACATACGCTTTCCCCTGGACCACTCAGCACCTGATTCTGGAGCACCCGCTTCATCTGTCACCTTGGCATCACAGATTTCAAAGTCCAAAGCAAACTTCGATCCCATTTTTAAAATTTGTCCTTACTTTTCAGTCCCATCAAAAATACCTACCATCCCCAACCCATTCTCCCCCAAAAGAAAATTTTCTTGGGACTACATTGAAAGATAATGTTGTCTCACCTACTGAAAAGTAGCAGAACTTGAAAGCAAGGTTTGGTGTGGACATACCCTTGACTCCTGCCCTATCAGTCTGTGTGTCAATATTTGGATACGGTCCCCTGTTTGGACTCCCCCTTCTGTACCTGTCAGGAGCCTGGAAGTGGGAATGCCTGATGTCCCTGTTGAGTCATCCAGTCCCCTGCCCTGTCAGGTGCAGGCTGAAACCTTTGATGATAATCTCCTAGTTTGAAAGAAAATTTCACACAGATTACAGAGATGATAAAGGGAAAAGGTGCCATTGTCACACCTCTGTTCCTCATCATGAATGATACCTCTTCCTTCCCCTCGCTTCCTGCTACTCTTCTGATCCCTGGGTAATCGTCAGAACCTTAGGGCTGGTCATTTTCATTGTTCCATTCATTGTAACCTCTTTGGTAGGAGGATCTGTTCCAAACGCCTGGAATGCAAGAAGAGTTACAGCAGATCATTGATTGTCTGGACACCAGCATTCCCAAGACAATCCGTATCCTTTTTGACAAAGGCTTAGGAAGCTGGATGTGCACTCTCCCAAACTCTTCTTCCCACTTGCGTGTGATTTTTGTGTTTTCCATATTTATTTTATTTGTAACTGTCTTTTGACCATACAGTTCTCAATTCCCTTTAGGAACTTTCATGCTTTCTCTGTATGAGACGCTTACTAAAAGGAATCAAAGGGTAGATAACCATGAATTGTAATTGGCATGGGATGTATGACCTACAGTCGTGGTGCTGCTCTGCTTTAGGCCAGTGATCACTCCTGCTGCCACACGACAGGGAGGAGGATGGGAAACCTTGGTGACAAGTTTCCAGTGTGAACTGTCATTCTGAAAGACACGTCCCATTGACTCTCGAGTCAGGCCAAACCTCCCAAGAGTGTTCAGTCAATTCTCTAACAACTCAGCTGCAGCATACCTGGACCACTAAAATATCAAACCCCAATTAGGATCAGGGTCCCTGAATAAGAGGAAGAAAACCACAAGGGAGCTTGAGAGAGGGAGCACATTGCGTCTAAGTGTGGCCTTTTTCTTGGAGCCTCTTTTCCTTGACAGAAGGCCATCCAGCTGGCAGTAACCATTCAGTGGCTGAGGCACTGCTCATTTTCTTAGAAGCTCTGCCGGAACCTGTCATCTGTTATGAGCTCTATCAGCGATGCCTCGACTCTGCTCAGGATCCCCGGATCTGCCGACAGGTGAGTCTTGTTGCTCTGAGAATGTGTTTGAGGCAAGTTCCCCCACAGAGAAATCACTCATTTTTACAAAGCCAGCTGGGCAACCAGCTGTGTGCTACGACGGGTCTTGATCCATTCAGAGCAGGACAGCAGCATTGGGAGTTGGGACCCTTCAACTGTAGGCTGTGTTATTTCCTATTATATTTTCCACCCTTATTCCAGTTAGCCTGCTGAGTAGGGTGCACACCTCTCTTCCGGAGTAAGATTGGTAAAACTGATCACATGCAGCATTCTGGCTGACATGACCAGGAAGGGTGGGTGACACTCATGAGCCTTTCTTTTTGTCTTCCCAGTGTTTGTTTTTAATCTTGAAATGCTTTTGAGGCACAATAGCTGAGAATACCTCTGAATCAGACTAGTGAGTATTGGGAGGCACTCTCACCCATGCCAAATGGCACTGCACAGAAAACCATTCAGCTTGGCAGATGCCACTGCCACCTGCGTGGGGGGGTTGGGAGAGACCAGGCTGACACCCTTCTGCTCCTGAGGCAGGGCATGTGTATGACTATGTGTTAACATGGCCTGCTCATTGAGTGGACAGGGGCCAAACAGGATGACCATTCTGCCATGTGAGTTACCATTCAACAGGTAGTATTGGTCATGAGTCAATAAGGGAGGGGTCCTGTAAGGGTTGAATTGTAAACTACTTTCATGGCAGCTGCGAGTTCTTCTTACTCCCTTCCTCTCTGTTATCCTCACTGCCCACCCCTCCTTTTTTTTTTAAAAAAAAAAACAGGTGATTTCCCAGCTTCCAGGATGCCATAGAAATGTTTTTCGTTATTTGATGGCATTCCTTCGAGAACTCTTAAAATTCTCCGAGTACAACAATGTCAACGCCAACATGATCGGTAAGAACACTTCCTAGGAATGGCCACACAGGAGCATTGGTCCAGACTGTCCGTGGATGGTGGACACATGTATTCCCTTCTTCATGTCCAGGCGTGTAACAGTCACTTCCTCCCACTGCCCTCATCCCCTGGCCCCCATCCCTGAGGTTTTGCTTAGGTTGTGTCTGACTGAGGGTTTTCCCCTTTTCTTTCTCTCTCCCTCTAGCTACTCTCTTCACTAGTCTCCTCCTAAGGCCTCCACCCAACCTTATGGCAAGACAGACTCCAAGTGACCGCCAGCGTGCTACCCAGTTCCTTCTGACTTTTCTGCTTGGGAGTGATGAAGACTAATGATAAGCCTTTTCCTCTTACTACTCTCCGAGGTTCTAGAGGCAGAAGATCTTGGGCCTCGAGTATTTCAGAATGTTTTCAAAAGTCATGCCACAGGAAGGGTCCGTTGCAGAATTTCGAGGCTGTTGGCATGAAAAAGTTGTTTCTAGTGTGAAAGGAAAAGAGTCTCCTAACCCCTCCCTTGCCATATCCTACACAGCAAGATACTTTTAGACTTATATTGCCAAGCCAAAGTTAACCGTATTTTGGTGTTTTTGTGTTCTCTCTTCATAAGGCAAAGAGACCTGTATTTACACTGCTTTACCTGGGAATGCGTGTGTCGCCCCCCAGCCCAGCAGTCATGATTGTCCTTAGCACCTGAAGCCTAGAGTCAGCGGTGTTCCCATTCTAGGCCCACAAGCACTACTTGCCGTCGCTCAGACTTGTCCATAGTCCTTGGTCTAAAGCACTTTGGTCCTATCTGCCGCCTCCCTGTATCACCCCTTTGTGCTCTACTCGGCTAATACTACCATGTCGAAGAAAGTTGGTGAGGCTAGTGACTCCTTTGGGTGTCTCCACCAGTGAGTTAACCATCTCCATGTGGTTGTTACATGCATTTGTGCATTCCTACCACAATGGTATCTGTGCCCCTCCCTAACACTGGCCTTTTATGGATCTATGATGAGTGGAAGCATATTCTCTTGTCTCAGACCACACTTAGTAGCAGAACACTAGGGACTATTAGAGATGACATCTCATTGATGTAAGAGAATCACAGATTTGGAAGCCCTCTTGAGTATTTCAGGAGTGAGAATATTCATGTTTGACAGGTCCTGCTTCCTACTGTCCCTTTTGGTTCTTACGCAAATTGTACACAAGAACCAATCCTGGGTGTCTGTGGGGCCCATACCCCGCTTAGAAATCCACCTCCGGAGCAACACTTGTACCACAGTAAAAAAGGGAGGCTGCACCCCAAGTGGGCCTCTCTACAGAAACTGTTCCTTCCCCCAGCAGGGGAATTGAGGATAACCCCAGGAATCCCCTCTCTGTTTTCCTGATGTACCATCACCCCCTCCCGCATCAGGACTGACTGGGCTCTGCAGCCAGCTACCCTCAGCTCCCAGTCACCAGTCCAGTGCTGCGTAAAAGAGACTGTGCAGTGGTACAAAGCAAGCACCTTCTCTGTCTCCCAAGACAACCCTCTGAGCTTGTCATTTACTCAAGCTCCTGTGGGGCAGCCCTTTTTTAAAAAATTAATCTGTGTTGGTTGGCAAACCAGCCACCGACTGCAAAACTGCCTGATGTAATTGATTTCCTCCTGGTTTTCTTTCGTTAAAACCACCCTGAGTTGACTCATTGTCACATGTTCACATGGAAACCCCAGAACCGTATGCAAGGTCTTAGGCATTGACTCCTGACTCTTCTAGAGCATTGAAGCAGAGAGCCAGGAAAGCACTGCCACTGAGTGGCTCTTCAGCTCCCCGGTCTCCCATGCATTGAGTTCTTTGGGGGAAGAAAAGGTATGTATCCTGTGATATTCTGCCTGAAGCCTTTCCTGATTGGGGATTACGGAAGTAGGAGTCAAGTTATTGGTACCAAAGAGCTGCAGACCTGAAAAGTCAGGGGCTGGGTGCTGAACTTAATTACTGGCCGACTGAGTACAACCCTTTGGTCATGTCCACTAGGTCAGAAAGGGATCTGAGGAGAGGCAGGTGATAGATAGACGCTGGGGCGAGGTGGTCACACAAAGACAGGGAAGTGTCTGTCCTAGACACATTTCCCAGTCGGCTACCACCTCGGGCCTTCATGTGGTTAGGGCTGTGGTTGGTGGGGACCGTGGGCAGCATCCGACTCGCTCTCCGTAAGGCAGGTGCACTCGGTTGCTTCATTGCCTCCACCTTCTGTCCAGCTCTGGTCCTGGGATGTACACAGGATCAAGGGTTTTAGACAATCTCTCGGGATGTGAGATCAGAAGCAGAGCGGCCATAAGAAATCTGTTTCCCTGCCTACTCCAGCACCCCACTCTCTAACCCCTAGGTACCTCTAATGTACTATTTCCTAGTGCCTCTGAAGTAAGGAGTTTAGATCCAGCTGGTAAGGAAGGACTCTGCAGCTATCGTTTTAGGGAAGAAATGGTTTAACCCCTCGTGATGATGTTGCATTAGTCTCCCTTTCACTGTCTCCTAATTTTTATCCTGTAATGTATGGTTTGTTATATTTCCCCAAAATGTCTTGGTCACTAAGCAAAGCTGCTAGTGGGATTCTGTATTTCGTGTCATCTTTTTTATTATAATTTATTGCAAATTTTTTCTGAATAAATATATGTTGTGTGACAAACCAAAGTGTGATCTTGGGAGAACTGAGGGGGAGGCTTATGTCACCAGGTCCCACATGACTGCTGCCATCCCCCCAGCTATGCCTGGAGTGGCGCATTTCCTATCTTGAAAGGAAAGAGGATCAGAATTCTCAGTGTACTTGCCCGTGGAGAGGAGATGAAACCACGTATTATCAGAAATAAACAAAGCAGTCACAGTGCTTTCGGAAGTCAGCCAAGGAGCCTTATTTTGACCCTGGGGATACAGGCAACAAAATAACACTGTTACAAGAAAAGATGTTGATTCTTGATGGCTGTAAATGTCACACTGAGTCAGATCCATGATTGTGCCAGCCCTAAGAATCTGACAGGCTCTGTCGTACGCATTTTTGGAGAACCACGTTGGCCTTGGCACCATAGCCTCAATAGTTTAGACTTGCCTCCCAAAGAGCCTGTTTTCACATTGTTTATTTGCAACTTTTAAAAAAGTCAGTTTGAACCTGTAGTACCTCTTGGGGTAACAAAGCCCATAAAGTTAGTTATGCTTTTTTCAACTCAAATCTGAGCTCCATCACTTGGAAGAGGAAGCCTCTCATTTGAACATAATGCCTCTATTCCCCTGCCTCCAGTCTCTAGTATGGATTTGGGCATTCTGATTCCTGTCCCTTTGGAGCTGAAGAGGCCTCAGCTGGAGGCTTCGTTTCCACTGGGGCCCTCTTCCAGTCTGCTCTGTGAGCCCAAATGCGTGTGCGATTCAGTGTTGTCATGAACGGTTTTTGTAGCCCCACCCAAAGCCTTGGCAGAAGGTGTTTCCTTTTGCAAGTGATTCCCCACAGTGGATGGAGCAGCAGGTGGTGCGATAGGGCAGCTTCAGTGACTACCCTTCCAGAGGTTAGAAACTGCCTGCCAGCTGCTGTTACAGGAGACCCATGGCAGCCTTCCTGAGTGCAGGGCAGGTGGAAGCCCTGTCTCAGTGTAGCCTAGCAACCTAAAGCTACATATTTCCCTGGCAAGATTGCTGCTAAATGTTAGAGAACCTTGCTGGGGGTCTAATCCAATCCTGTTTTTTCTGATGGTCAAAGTCAGGCTCAGAGGGGACAGTGAGTGACTTCATGTCACAGGTTAGTGACAGGGCACAGCATACTGGGGAAAAAAAGAGCTCCAGCTTTGGAGTTAGACCTAGTTCTTTTTTTCTAATTTTTTTTTTACAAAACTTTTCAAACATATAGAAAAGCTGAAAGAAGAGAACATGAACACCCTAAACCTCTAACCTGTGCTCACCAACTGTTAACATTCTGCCCTAACTGCTTTATCTCAGAGGGGCCTGGTTTCAATCTGGGTTTGGCCACCACCTCCTTGTGCGTGGTCCTGGACTAACTAACCTCTAGTTTCCTGGCCTATCAAATAGAATGGGCAGAGTACCAGTCTTGTATAACTTAACTACATCACTTGCGTTACTTACCTCTTGAAAACCCTTCAGTTACTTCCCAGTGCATTTAAGAAAAAAGTCCAAACTTTCCTATGGCCCACCAGGCCTTGCATTATTAAATAAGAAAGAAACAAAGTGGCAAACATGGTGCCTGGCACATAGTGGGTGCTGTGTGGATGTTACCCACCCCTGCTCCCCCCAGCTCTGCACCAGGCAGTATGATGCTGGCTCTGCTGCCCTACCCAGGGTTTTCTCACCCTCACTCTCATGTGACGTTAACAACCTTGGCTCGGTCATATCTGACACCTGCTCAGCCTACTCTTTTGCCCTCCTACCCCCACCACAGACACACCATCCAGTCCCCTTCCATACTTCCATATTTCAGTTTCACCACACATCTTTTTGGGAGTGGGACTGAAGTGTCAATTAAAGGATGAATAATGAGGTGCCATCACCATCATGTCACACCTGATTGCAGTGAGCCTTGAGCCTTGGAACCCCACCCATGGCTCTGCCCATGCCCACCGCCGGCTTCCTTTTGCTCCTTCCTGCATTGCCTAGCCCCACTTCCTCCACCTGTGCTTGAGATAAAGCGTCCCCCTGCCCAGTTACCACCTTTGCTGCTCACCTAAGTTGATTCTTTCCCAACCGACGCTGCCATCTTCCTCACCTCGGTCCTGGTTCCCTGGGAGGAGATGAGGTCACACTTTGAAACCTTGGCTCTGTGCTGGTCAATGACCCCATCTTGGCTACTTAGAATCATCTAGACCATGCTTCTCAAAGTATGGGCCCCAAACCACCATGCTGAGCACTGTGAAATGAATTCAGTAAACATGATCCCTGCCATCTACAATCAAGCCCCCAACCACCAACACCTGGAAACCGGTCTAAATCAGCGGTTCTCAACACTGACTGCATAACCTGGGGTACTTTAAAAAATACCAATGCCTGGGCTCCACTCTGGACACTTTGCATGCCAACCAGTCACCATCCCCCATCCCTGCCATTATACTGTGATACTGTCCTTTCACTCCTCCCAATGAGCTAAGCTCTTTCCCACCCCAGGGCCTTTGCATATGCTGTTTTCTCTGCCCAGAAATCCCCTCCCTCATGTACTTCAGAAAGCCTCAGCCTCCATCTTTGCCATGCTTAACCCTGAGTCACCACCTGCCCCACACCGTGGTCCCCTTCACTCTGTGCTCCCATTCCTAGGTTCCTGGCACAGCATACTGGCTGGCTGGCTGCCTCTGGTCCTGCCATGTGCCACTTATTCCACAATCCTCTTCATCTCCTCCTGATCCTTCATATACCCATGCCTTGGGGACCAGGGAGGCAGGGAATTGCAGAGGTTCTTCACACAGGCTCCAACAGCCAGACTGTCATGTCCTCAGTGTCTGACCTTGGGAAAAAGTTAATTGACCTCTCTGGACCTCACTTTCCACATCTTAAAATAGAAATAATGATAGTGCCTTTCCTTATAGGATTGTAATGAAATGAAATCAACTAGTCTGAGGTGCTTGGAACAGTGCCTGGTGCATAAGTGCTAAATAAATGGCAACTAGTACAATTTTTCCAAAACCCTCCACTAACGTCAGGGCCCAGACCCCTCTTTTGCTGCCCTTCAGCTCTTAGCAGGTGACTGCACCCTTTCCTTTGTGAAAAATGTCAAAGTGGTCAGCCAAAGCAGCGCACTTGAAGCCCTGCACTGCATATCAAAAAGTCTCCAGGGTCCCCTCATCCCTTCCGCTTCCCTCCTGCCTTGGAAGTAAGTGATCTCCCCTGCCCAGTCCAGCTCCTCCCCACCTCCTCCACCCTCACTGGCCTTGTTCCTGTCACCATCACCCCTCTTTTCTCATCTTCTGCACCATCCATTCATTCAAGTATTCGCTGAGTGTCTCCCTTGCACCAGGTGCTGTTCAAGGTGCTGAGGCTATAGAAGTAAACACAGTAAAGGGGCTGCTCTTGTGATACTTTCTCCAGGAGGGTGAGGCAGAGCAGGGTAGATGGACATAGAAATAAACTGTGCACAAGGTAACTGGAGATCACGATGAGAGCTCTAGAGAGAATAAAGCAGGATGCTGTGCCAGAGGGCATGGCAAGGGGACTTGCTCAGGGACATTCGCTTTGAAGTCACGATGTCTGAGCTGAGATCTAAATTTCTGGAAGCCAGAAGATCCCGTATCGATTTAAATGAGGATTACAGAGCATACACACTCCCTTTTCCCAGAAAAAAGCTAGCTGCACAAGATCTAGCAAAGAACCTTCCAAGCAAAGGAAGGAGCAAATGCAAAGGTCCCAAGGCAGCAGAGAGCTTGCTGAGTTCAGGGGGCAGGCAGGCAGAACACAGCTCAAGAGGCAGGCAGGGACCTGACCAAGTGCAGAGCCCAGGAAGGAGGCTGTCTTACTTGCCGTGCAGCGGGAAGCCGTGATGACGTTACTCAGGAGTCATGTGATTTATGCTCCCTCTCCAAACCTTAATAATAGTAACAACTCATAAGTATAGCTATTCTTTGCCCCAAGTGCTTTAAATACATTTAACCTCACCTTTAGCCTTGACAACCATCTTATAGGGTACCACTTCATCCTACTTACACAGGTGAAAACAAACCTGAGGCTCAGAAAGACTACCTAATTTGGTACTTGGATAGTGGTAGACCAAAATATGAAACACAGACACTATCACTCCAGCTGGAGTGGGGGTGAAGGCAGGGATGTTCCTTAAAATCTCTCTCTTTTCTAGCTTGTTGTTGTTAAGTCTGACTCGGCACACCAGGCTTCCCTGTCTGTCACTGTCTCCTGGAGTTTGCTCAAACTCATGTCCATTGAGTCAGTGATGCCATCCAACCATCTCATCCTCGTCTACCCCTTTTCTCCTTTTGCCTTCAGTGTTTCCCAGCACATCCCAAGATTGCAAGTCAGCTGCATAACCTGCCAGTAGCTCAGATTCAACCTGACACTGATCCTGACCAGCTTCCCCTGGCATCCTGCTCTTTCCCACCACTCAGACTTGACTCCATGCCTTGGCACCTGCTACTTCTAATCAGTCACCAATGGCAATCCAACAAGTATGAGGTTTCTGGTAAGTGTAGGCCACTATGCAAGGTTCGGAAGGAAACCTAAATGAGTAAGACTGATTATCGCAAGGTAAGATATATGTAATACTTTTTTAAAAGAAGGAGAGGGAGAAAGGAAAGAGGGAAGGAGGAGAGGAGAGCAGAGAGGAAGGGAGAAAAGGTGGGATGGGACACCCACAGAAAAGAAGCTGAGGTCAAGTCATTCACAGTCTCCATCCAGCCCCTCCTTGCCACTCCACCAAACTCAAACCCTCATTACTTAAATCCCTTTCTAACTAATTTCTCAGCTTTCCATACTTCTCCCTTTCCGTCTACTCTACACACATCACTGCACAGCTTGATGTTATTCCCCCAAACCCCTCTGGGCCCCTCACCCCCGCTTACCACAGAAGTGCCAATTCTTCAGCCTGGCATTAAAGCTCTGGGTCTCCTCCGCCCGTCTCACCACAGACTCTCCCTCTGTTGATCTTCTCATGCCTGTGTCAGCTACCTAGAACCCTCCGGCCCTACCCCTCCACCTGCCCGAACCCCACCACAGCCGCTGTCACCTCCTCGTGGAAGCCTTTCCCCATGACTCCTGCCTCCCTTCAACTCTTAGAACCTCCCCTTTGTACCTCAATTTCTAACACACCACACAACAAAGGGCGGTGTTGCCACCTTCGTGAAGGAGGCGGTTCCCAGAAACCCAGGCTAGGCATATTTTGGGTTTCCCCATGATGCCTCACAGAGACCAAGAGCTCAACATTTGGTTAACAAATATTGTCCCTCAAAGCACTTAAAGACACAAGTCTGTATACAATAGGTGTTCCTGAAATGTGCAAACATTTAATTATTCATATTGAGCTCTTTTAACTTTGGAGACGCTCATGTGAGTGTGCAGTTAGTAAAATATAATAATGTAATACAAGAAGAGGATAGCTTTCAGCAATATCCAGTACTATTTTCTATTGTTTTGTAGACAAGAGAATTAGCCTTGCTGAATTTGCTTCCTAAGAGTGCTCAAGTTCCTCAAAATTTTAAAAATAGAGCTACCATAGGATGGATTTCCCTGGCAGTCATATGATCCAGCAATCCCACTTCTGGGAATAGATCCAAAAGAATTGAAAACAAGAACTTAAACACAGATTTGCACCCCCGTTATTCGCAATAACCAGAACACAGAAGCAACCCAAGTGTGCACTGACAGATGAACAGAGAAACAAAATGCGATATATGCATGCAATGGAATATTATTCAGCCTTAAAAAGGAAGGAAATTCTGACACATGATAGATACAATATAAGTGACCCTTGAGGACATTGTGCCAAGTGAAGTAAGCCAGCCACAAAAAGACAGACACTACATAATCACACTTAACTGAGATGCCTAATCAGCTTTATAGACATGGAAAGTAGAATGGTGGTGGCCAGGGCCTGAGGGGAGGGAGAAATGGGAAGGTGTTATTTAATGGGAAGAGTTTCAGTCTTGCAAGATGAAAACTTTTTGGGAATCTGTTGCACACTACTGAACCGTAACCACTCAAAAGGGAAAAAAAAAAAATTTAACCAATAGTGGTAAACCTTGTGTTAGTTTTTTTTTAACCACTATTTAAATTTTTTATTTTAAAAATAGTGATTCTCAAAAGGCAATTTTGACCACACCACCCTGGTGTTTAAAACTATTTAGTGCTTCTCTGAAATTTTCCCTGGGATCTGTCAATAAAAGGCCCAGCGGGTCTGGGTCTGAGCGGCTAGCCTACCGCCTAGCCTACAGCATCCGGCCACCCAGATCCTCTCGGATTCTGTCTTTGACTGCTCTCTGCCTCCCTCACCCCCAAAGCCAGCTCCACCTCCCCACCACATGCTGCACTCTCCTCACACCCTTTCCTCTCTCCCAGAGGACTCCTCCCAGTCTGTAATTCTACATTCATTATTTGATGAGGGTTGCTCTCTCCCGCCAAGTCAGGTAATCTGGGGAGGCAGACACCATGTTCTTTTTTTTTTTTAATTTTCTTGCTAAGGTGTCTCCAGCACATAGCCTACTGTTTGGCACCCAGTAGCATATGTCAGTTATAACTCTAGCATAGGCACAGGCGAGGGAAAACCCACACATCTACTGTTTGTCAAAGGGTAAAGGAGCCTCACCTTGCTAGAAGCAATATGGCCATGTATATCAAAGAGCCTGGAAGCATCTGTACTATTGATGGTAATTCCTCTTTTAAGAAATGATCCTGGTGGTTCAGTGGTTAAGAATCGAATTTCCAATGCAGGGGACATGGGTTTGATCCCTGGTCCAGGAAAATCCCACATGCCGAGGCGCAGCTAAGCCTGTGTGCTGCAACCTCTAAGCCCACACGCTCTGAAGCCTGCAAGACACAACTAGGGAGTCTGTGCACAGCAATGAAGATTCCCCTCTGCCTCAGCTAAGACTCAGTGAAGCCAAATAGATTTTTAAAAAGTAGTACATAGATTAATTAAATAATTTAAAAAAGAAATGATCCTAGAGGAGCACATAGACATAGGTCCATGGAAGTTCATCCCAGCGTTATCCATCAGGGCAAAACCTGGAAGCAAGTTACATACACTTACAAACTAGAAGGTGGATCTACATATTGCAGAGTTTTATGGATAAAGTACTATGCAGCCTTTATAAATAATGTTTCAGAGGAATGGTGACATGGAAACATGCTAAGATGTGTCATTGAGTGGAAAATAAAATATAAGCAGGTATGTACCGAGTGTCCTAAATTTTAAAAAATCAGATATAAAGATAGTACATAAAGATAAGATATTAATATACAGCATGATGACCATAGTGAACAATGCTGTATTGTATATTTGAAAGTAGCTAAGAGACTAGGTCTTAAAAGTTGTCATCACAGGAAAGAAAAATGGAACTCTGCGCAGCAGTGGAATTTTTTTTTTTTTTGGCCACTCAACAGGTATGATCTTAGATATGGAGTCTTAACCACTAGACCACCAGGGAAGTCCCGTGTGTAGCAATGGATGTTAAGTAGGCTTATTGTGATCATTTCATAATATCTATAAACCTTGAATCACTATGTTGTACACCTGAAACCAATATAGTTATCTGTTAATTGTATCTCAATAAAAAATAAATGTAAGAAAAGATAACCCACAGGCACAAAAATGGCAGACAGTAGTCACCTCCAGGTTTTGTGGCCCTGTGGGTAGTGGGCCCTGCAGGAAGTCTATAATGGATGCTTTAGAAGCCATTCAAAGAGGGGCTAGAGACTTCCTCCTCAAACTGCAAGCTGCTCTGCTAGGCAAGCAGAGGTTTCCCTTAAGTTGCACGTGTATTTGGAGTTTCTTTGGGGGTGCTGATGGAGGTTGCGATAAAGCCCCCCAAGCCACCCTCTGGTGCCAACCTAAATGATGTTTCTCTATTTTTATATTTGTTTGGTTTTCTAGATGTTTTACAATGAGCATGCTTTACTTTTTATATCAGGAAAAGATTAAAGAAAACATTACTCCATAAAAGAAAGAGATGTCTGTGTGTTGAATGAACAGACACAGTGTCCTGCTCAGACATGTAGGCGGCTGGAGAGGGCCTCCTGGGCACAGAGCCGGGCCCACTGCTCGCGGCTTCCTCGCATCCCAGGCCTGCTCTGTCCTTCTCATCTGCAGCCTTCTCTCCTCTGGCTTCTGGCACTTCAGACCAGAGCACCACCAGGCAGCCTCAGGGCTCCCTGGCTGGCCAGGGTCCCATCCTGACTGTGGGCCATGGGGCTCCATGGATCATGTCACCGTAAGTCATGTCCATGCACAAAGACACTTACAAGGGCTGTTCCGTGATCTTGGGCCACTGTTCTACCTTTAATTATGATGGCCCTGGCTCCAAAGAGCAAAGATCATTTACCGACTGCAGCTGTGGCCAGTAGATGGCAGAGAATGACTGTCCCCAGTTGTAAAACTGGTATTTAAAGCTGCAGAGACTTCTCATTTTCTGATCATTTCTTTCTATTTGGAGGAGTGTGACTATTCTTATAATCTCTTACTGATGGCCTGAAAAATCCACAAAAACATCTTTTCAAGACTGCATTGTAATCATTTAAAGTCCATGCAGGTGTCAGCTTTCTCTTTTGCTGAAAACCAGGTGGAATTAAATAGCATTCTCCCTTGTCTCCTCCCCCGCCCCTCTTCCAAGTTATTTAGAAATTTTCATGGACAGTCAGTGGGGAGGTGAATTTGTCGCTGCAAGCTGAGGAGTTAGATCTTCTCTGGAGAGGGGCAACCTGGGAAAGAGAGCTGGAGGTTATGACGCAGTTGGAGGCTGAGGAGACACAGATCAGATATGAATGGGGAGAGACAGAATGATCTCTCGGCAGCCAATTGGAGAGGAAGTGAAAACAAAGGAGACTAAATGGCTGGCTATTGGTTGAATTATGTCTCCCTGCTTCCAATAAATCCATGTGTTAAAGTCCTAACCCCAAGTATCTTAGTTGCTCCAAGGCTTGTGGGATCTTCCCCGACCAGGAATGGAACCAGTGTCCCCTGCATTGCAAGGTGGACTCTTAACCACTGGACTGCCAGAGAAGCCCCATCATCTGTTCTTGTAAATAAAGTTTTATTGGAACATAGCCATGCTCATTTCTTTGCATGTTGTCTATGGCTTCTGTTGTGCAGCAAAATCAGTGCTGAGTGGTTGCAAGAGAGACCATATGGCCCACAAAGTCTAAGATATGTAGTATCTGTGGCCCTTCACAGAAAAAGACTTTGCTGACGCCTCCTCTAGACTGGGGTGGTCTGAGCCACCCACCACTAGAGGCTGTGGCCCCTTAACAAAGCACCCACAAACCCAGAGGTTGGCCCCGGTGGTAGTTACACATCGCATGGCATTTAACCTGCAGGAATTCACATGTAAGTGCTCAGAACAGAAAGAGAGATAAAAATCACTATTTTGTGCAGCAATTTCACCCTCTACCACTCAACAAGCAGATAGCTCAGCTGAGCATGAGATTCATGGGAATATGACTCTGCTGTTCCCTCCAACTCAGTGCCCATGTGTGTCCCTTGCATGAGCATCTCCCCCGCTGCCGTGCATAATTCTAGTGTTGACTCTTTGCTAAGCTACCCCTTGGTGGCTCAAAGAATCCACCTGCAATGAAGGAGATCTGGATTTGACCCCTGGGTTCAGAAGATCCCCTGGAGAAGGGCATGGCAACCCATTCCAGTATTCTTCCCTGGAGAACCTCATGGACAGAGGAGCCTGGTGGACTACAGTCCATGAAGTCGCAAAGAGTAAGACACGACTGAGCAACTGACACTCTCACTTTCAAGCCGTGTTGGGGCACCATAGAGCTGGATCCAGACCTCGCACATAAACCAAGACAAATGCCCCTCATCAGAGACTGAGAAACTCTTTCCCCACCTGAGGAGGTCAGGTTAGAGACATGGATGATGACCGATGCTGTGTGGAACCCAGTAATGGCAAGGAATTGCATTGATGGAGCTGGTCGGCAGTAGGTGGCCCCCTTGCTGAACAGAACGTGGCCCTCTTGGGCCTTTCACCTGCATATCTCTCAGCACCGACCAGGAAGTGGGGCTAAAATACCATCTAGGATGGAGCAGGCCAGTGGCTCATGCAAGGTGAAAGACTCTGGAGCATATGTTGACGTCACAAGCAGATCGCAGCCCCTCAGCCCAGGAGGTCAGGCGAACTGTTGTTCATTAGTTGCTGGAAGATAACTGGGGCGCTGCACTGCTCAATTACCATGACCATGGTCTCCACCCACAGCCCACCCAGACACACAGAACCTCAAGAATTCCTCATTCTGAGAGATCACAGCCCTTGGAAAAGATGGGCTGTTTCATTTTTCGAGTAGACAACTGGCGGCCAAACAATGAAGCAAAAGGGAGAGAGCTTGAGGCACTTTAGACCCTAGCTGGTGTTTAAATCCTTGCAGAGACTCAATCTCGGACTCTGAGAAGTGTTCACCTTAACAACAATAACAAAACAGGTATTAACTCATGCAGTAATGAGGTGAATGTTATTGTTATTCCCGTTTTACAGATGAGGCACATGACAAGTTGCACATTTGTCCAAAGTCCTGGGCCCTGGAAAATAGAGTCCAGGGCCCCCAGGGGCCATGGCAAACTCTGATGGCCAAAGCCCTGCTAGAAAACAGAGGGTGTGCCATTCCTGGAGGGTAGTTCACCATCTCCAGCCAGATAGCACCTGGGCAGTGGTCACTCAGCCTCCCCCACCCCTTACAGCCTGGAGTATTCCCAGACCCCCACAGCAAGTGCCTTGAGTCAGAGAGAAAAGGTTGGAAGCTGAATTTCTGGAGCCAAGTTCCTTTTTAAATTTCTCCAGACTAGTCTTCTGCTCCTGCCTGCAAGGTCATCTGAGGCCCCAGGTCTCTCAGCTCCCCAGCTTGGGGCCCAAAATCTTGGCTCTGGCTGCACACTCAAAGCGTCTGGTGTGGAAGAGAGAGTGGGTGGGACATTTGCTCGTTTCTTTCTTTCTCTGGCCAAGACCCCAGAGAGGGTGGCAGCATGCTGGAGAGCTGGACAGTCGCCCTTGATGGTATCAAGGCCCACTGTGCAGCTGGCAGCATGTCCACTGTGGGGAACCCATCTGTCAGAGCCACCACCCCTCCACACGCACATATGGGGAGAGGATCCTCAAACACAGCTACCTTTATTGGTTTTTATCAAATATGGAAGACGGAATTTAAGGGACTCTGACCAGTTCAACTCTGAGTCCTGACAAGGACAGAGACCTCAGGGCCTGGTTGTTCAATTCTTGGGCCATCTCTCTACCAGCAGGTTCACTGAACAGATGTGTTGTTCAGATCCATAAGAGCCAAGGAGTGCCAACAGAACTCTTGATGGATGGCCACCATAACGGGCAGGACCGTTGTGCCCTGCCAGGGCAGAGATCAGGATGGTTAACCTCTCCCCATAAACCAGTCCAAAGACCAGTCTCCCATCTCACCTCAGGCTTCCTTGGTGGCTCAGACGGTAAAGAATTCGCCTGCAATGCAGGAGACCTGGGTTTGATCCCTGGGTTGGGAAGACCCACTGGAAGAGGACATGGCAACCCACTCCAGTATTCTTGCCTAGAGAATCCACATGGAGAGAGGTGCCTGGCAGGCTACAATCCATGGGGTGGCAAAAAGTTGGACAAGACTGAGCGACTTTCACGTCATCTCACCTCAGCCTGCAGTGTGCTATGTGACCACTGGGAGGTGCTGTTGGCTCACAAGAAGCCCTGAGAAGCCTGGCCACCATTCCAGTCCCAGCCTTCAGCGGGTGAGAAAGGCCCTAAGGAAACCTGTGGCTTTGGGGAATTGTTTGGGATTTTCCTCCCTGGCAGGAAAGATGTGTCCTAATCAACCACAGAGGCCTGGGCTGGGCACCCCATGCCAGTTGTTGTGGAGCATGGAACAGAGAGGCAAATAACAAAAGCCTGAAGGTGGCCCAGGTGACACTCGAAGCTGCAGTCCATGGCTGATAAACTGGACTAAATAAAGGGCGAGACCAAAATTCAGAACCAAGCAGACCTGGAAGCCAAGGAGCTGGGCAGAGGTGTACGCGGACCTGCAGGATATCTTGGCTCCTGGGTTCAGGGGTCTCCAGGAGGTTTTAGGAAGAATCCTTGACCTCAGTGTGTGTGGTGTTTTGGGGTGGGATACAGTTAGAGGACCAGACACAGAGCAGCAGCTCAAACTAAAAGTGGATATGATGTTTGACGCTTCCTTCTCATTTTCCCTCATCCACAGCATCTCCAAGTTCTTCCATTTCTATCTCTATCAGTTGCTCCTGTTCCAGTGAAGTCTTTTTTTCTGGATTTTGCCAAACAAATTTCTTATGTAAGTAACACTCTTTGATTTAAGACACTCTAAGACACTCACAGTCCTATACCACATGCTTGAAAACCACTAATATAGAAGTTCACATTGGCCACTGTGACTCCATTTAAACTGCTTAAGATAGCTGAACAAATATATCTTAAATCCTGTGTTTCGCAGAATGAGTAGGAATCACAACACTAAAGAAATCACATCATAACAAGGCCCCTTCAAGGAGGGATCCTAACGTGATTCACCATTGTTCCCACAGTGAACAGTGCAGAGCTTGACCCAGAGCGGGGCCCTCAATCTGTGTGAGGCCTGAATGAATGGGTGATTGGCCATAAGCCATTCTAAATCTGAAACCTAGCAGGCCCCAGCAGTGGCTGCAGTAGTAGGGCAGTCCACCAGAGGACAGAATGACCTCAGTTTTGTTTGGCTTGTTGAGGGAGTGGTACAGAAAGCTGCCCTGGCATTAGGCTCCCTTTCCCAGTTCCAAGTTTTTGTTTATGTTTTGTTTTGTTTTTAAATTATGGAAACACAGAACAGGAAGGGACCTTAGGAGACTATACAGACCAGCCCTCTGCTTTCAGATAGTTTTTAAAAATTGTATTTCCATTTAATATCTGCTTTCAGACTGTTGGTCTTCCCTGGTGGCTCAGCTGGTAAGGAAGCCGCCTGCAATGAGGGAGACCTGGGTTCAATCCCTGGGTTGGGAAGATCCCCTGGAGAAGGGAGCAGCTACCCCCTCCAGTATTCTGCCCTGGAGAATTCCACAGACTCTTGTCCATGGGGTGGCAAACAGTAGGACACGACTGAGCGACTTTCACTTCAGATAGTTTAAAACATTCTTTGGTTTCTTACAGATAACCACAGGGAGCTTAGGAGACTTACTCCAAATTATACAGCAAGAGATGGAACAAGGAAGCCTGTGGCCCACAGTTTAGCCAATGGCATCTCATTGGCCTCTCCTGCAGCCCTCTGAGGGTGGTACCACCATCACCTTCCGCCTGAGGACACTCACAGAGAGGTCGTTCTTTAGCTGAGTCAGTGGGAGAGCTGGGCCTCAGACACAGGTCTCCAACCTTCCTTTCCACTGCTCTTACCTCCCTCATAGTCACAAAACTTTGCTTGACTTTTTTGGGGGGTGCGAGGGCTGGAAGTGAGGGGTGCTTTTCTCCAGCAATTTCCTGGCAGGCCTCATCCCAGCTCCCCCTGAAGGAAAGTCTATGTTCTGGGCCTGCCCGTGTAAGGCAAGGTCGGTTGCCATGCCGGCCCCAGACCCTGTCCTCCGTTCCTCCAGCTGCTGGCTCAGCCTCACCCCAGAGGGGCCACAAGGAAACCACAGCCACAAGAACTCTGTGAAAAAAGCTCAGAGGGATGGAAGGTTTTCGGGGATGGAGTCTCACATCGTGTAACTGATTTGTTGTGGAGTCTTGACTCAGTGGGGTACAGACATACAAAGCTTTTCTTTTTCTTCAGTCACTACCCCCAACCTGGGAGCCATTTGGGGGCCTCCCCACGTCAGAATTCCCTGAAGTGGAAGAAGCTCTTCAGCCATATAGATGACATCAAGTATATAGAAGCCCTATAGAAACTGTGAAGTGCTGGTCCAAGGAGAAGTGCTAATTATTAACTAATTAGAAGACGCTGTGTGTATTTGTGTGTTAGTCACTCAGTCATGTCTGATTCTGAGACCCCATGGACTATAGCTCAGCAGGCTCCTCTGTCCACGGGATTCTCCAGCAAGAATTCTGGAGTGGGTTGCCATGCCCTTCTCCAGGGGGTCTTCCTCACCCAGGGATTGAACCTGGGTCTCCTGCATTGCAGGTGGATTCTTTGCCAACTAAGCCACCACGGAAGCCCAGAGGAAACTGCTCATACCCTTAAAGAGCTTACAGGGATTGGGTGGGGGGAGCGCAATTCAAAACAGATGATAATGGAAGTTGAACTGTGGAGGGCAAGATAGTGTGGTGGTTATAGTGGGGGGGGGTCTTAGAACTGGATACACCGGGAATCTTGCAGATTCTTCTGTGTGACTTTGTTTGAGCTTTTTTGCTTTGTTTCTTTTTTATGGCCATGCCACTCTTGTAGGATCTTAGTTCCTCAAAGAGAGATCAAACCTGAGCCCTCAGCAGTGAAAGCTCAGAGTCCTAACCACTGGACTGTCAGGGAATTCCCTACAGGGTGACTCTGGATAAGTCACTTGTCCTCTCTGAACTTATTATTTCAGATTTAAAGTAGGGATGATAACACACTCCCCTCAGGATCCAGAGGATCAGATAAGATGGCATTCAGGTCTTAAGAGCTAATGAAGGGCTTTGTGTGTAGTGGTATGAGGTAAATGTTGGTTAGAGCTATTGATATTAGATTAGCAGGAATTAGAAGGAAAGGGGGAGTAGGGAAGGCTTGTTAGGGGAGGTTAGGGTTAAGCTTGGCTTTAAATGGTGAGATGAATTTGGAAGGTCAGATAGAAGAAGATTCTTGTAAGTCTTGCCAAGCATTTGAATGAATGCATGAGTAAAAGCAAGGCCTCAAATTTCACTTCCATCCTCTCTCATGGATGAAGACATGGTCACACAGGTGACCTGACCCAAGAGGGGCATACCATGAGAAGTCACAGGGAAACTGAAGTCTTGAAATGACCCTCCTACTCCTGTTGAAATTCAAACCTCCCCATGGGTAGAGGAGGGGTAATTCTGAGCCAAGCTGTGTGGTCTGACTGTCCCTCCAGCCCTCCCCTGAGAAATGGATCCCTAAGAAAGTGCCTCCTGGTCATTAGTGGATAAATGAGTGACCCCTTCCAGGAAACTGGTCTGCATTTCAATGGGGGCTGTCTGGAGACAATGCCTTATCTCCCAGGGTTTCCCAACTTTTTAGCAGCAAGAACTTTTGTTTTCTCACTTGAGAGCTCCATGAATTCCTGGAGCAGTTTACATCTTCATTGTTGGCTGAATCCTGAGACCCAGAAAGCATGATTTGATTTGCATCTGTTTGAATGCCCTGGGCTCACTGGATCCACACACAGTCATGAGGGCCAAGCTGGGCCAGAGGGAGAAGCACTGGTGGCACTCCTCTGCATCTTCTCTTGTTTGGATAAACACGGTCTGCTCCACGTCTGCCACTGTGCATTGCTTGAGGTAGGCCAGGTTTGCGGCAGTGACACAGAAGCCCTGAAATCTCAGTGGTTTACCACAGGAAAGGCTTGTTTCTTGTTCACGCAGAGTGTGATGCAGGTTGAGTGACAGGTAGCTGGGCTGTCTGGAACATGTGTCCTCTGAGAGCTCCACAGCAGGGAGGGGAGAGACAGGGAAGCTCGAATCTTAGTCATCTGGGGCGGCCATGACAGACTAACACAGACTGGGTGGCTGACACAACAGAAATATACTCCCCACAGCTCTGGAGGCTGGGAAGGCCAAGATCAAGGTGCTGGCTGATTTGATGCCTGGTAAAAGCTCTCAATGGACATGAGTTTCAGCAAACTTCCGGAGTCTGTGAAGGACTGGGACACCTGGCGTGCTGCAGTTCATGGGGTTGTGCACAGTTGGACATGACTTGGCAACTGAACAACAACAACAACAAGCTCTCTTCCTGGCTTGCAGATAGCCACCTTCTCACTGTGAGCTTCCTGGTGTCTCCTCTTATCAGAGCAACAGTCTCGTCAGATTAGGGTCCCATGCTTATGACCTCATTTAACCATAATTCTTTCCTGAACCCAAATACAGTTGCCCTGAGAGTTAGGCCCTCAACAGATGAAGCGGAGACACAACTCAGTCATAGCTCATAACAAGTCTTAAGCCCCTCAGCCCCCAAAGTGATGTACATGGCTTCCAACAACTCTCCCTCGGTCAGAATTCATCACGTGGACCAAACTTAACTCCAAGGGAGGCTGGGAAGCATAGGGGAGCAAGCGGACATCTGCTGAGCACAATGCTTGCCACGCATGGTCTGCTGGGCAGAGTCAGGTGAAGAAGAAACATTTTGAGAGTCAGAGCAGCAGCACTGAGATATAAGGGAGGAAACAAACTCCTGACGTGGCCTTCCAGGCAGGTTTGAGGAGCCAAGACATGGAACCCGATTCTGAATAGGATTCTTGGGGGTGGGGGTGGGACGGTAGGAAACTTGTCCCTGTGGTTGGGATATTTTGAGGTTTTACTGTGTCTCCTGCCCAGGATGTGGACACAAATGTTTCCTCACAGTTATATCAATAGGGACTCAGGAAATTCAGATGAATTGGGCAGCGACCAGGCTTTGGATTCCATTTTTTTAAACTGACATATTGCATGTTTCTCTTCCCAAAGTTCCATTTCTTATTTTTTATAAATTCATGTTCTACTCTGTGCGTGCGTGCTAAGTCACTTCAGTCATGTCTGACTCTTTGTGACCCCATGGACTGTAGACTGCCAGGCTCTTCTATCCATAGGGATTCTCCAGGCAAGAATACTGGAGTGGGTTGCCATGCCTTCCTCCAGGGGATCTTCCTGATCCAGGGATCAAACCCAAGTCTCTTGTTTCTCCTGCATTGGTAGGCAGGTGGTTCTTTACCACTAGCGCCATCTGGGAAGCCCTCATGTTCCACTACGCATATACATGCAAGGGAGTTAACAAAGGCTGCCAAGGACAGGTTTTCAGGAAGCTGCCTTAACGACTAGATGCTTGATCACTGTGTACTGACAGGTTGTTTGAGAGGAGAGTATGGCTCACAGCTTCCCTCCTGGAGGCTCGCAGGGCCCACGCCTGCCTCTCCAACGTCACCCCTCTGCCTAATGACCCAGGTTCACTGGCCTCCATTCTATTTCCAGAGACTTCAAAACCTTGGCTGCTCTGGGGCCTCCGTGTTTACTGTTCCCTTTGCCTGGAATGTTCTTCCCCCAGATCTTTGCAGTCTGCTTCCTTTTCATCTTTCAAGTCTAGGTTCAGACCACCACATAGAGGTCTGACTACCCATAAAAAGCCATAAAGTTTCCCACCCTCCCCCAGCCATCACATAGACAGATACTCTTTATCATCAGTAGGTTATTTCTTTGGTATTATATCAATGATCACAATCTGTACCTACTTGGGTTTTTAAAATATTTTTATCCCATTTATTTATTTGGCTGTGTCAGGTCTTATTTGGATGTGCAGGCTCTTTGTTGCGGTGCTTGGGCTTCTCCACTTGTGGTATGTGGGTTTCTCTCTAGTTGAGGTACACAGGCTCCAGAGCCTCGGGCTCAGTAGTTGTGGTGCACAGGGTTAGTTGCCCCACGGCATGTGGGATCTTCTTGGACCAGGGATTGAACCAACGTCCCCTGCATCGGCAGGCAGATTCTTAACCACTGTACCACCAAGGAAGTCTGTGGTCTTCCTTGGTGGAAGTACTTGTAGTACTGTGCCTACCTGTTTGATTACTTCCTTCTGAATGGCTTGCAAGTGATTTATCAGGTCTGGACCTATTGAACTGAGTTTCCCCAGGGAAAGCAGAGGAGACTATGGTGTCTCTATCCTTTGTGTCCCCTGTGGGAGGGAGGGCCAAGGCTGACTTACATTTAAGAATATTTGAGTCCTAACATGGCAGGAGACTTCCCGAAGCCCTGGGTGAAAGTCACACATGAGATTCAATTGAGCACCTGCTGTGTATAAGCTGAGTGCCCACTGTGTTCTAGGGATCTAGGCAATCCTGGCTCCCGCCTGCCTTCATGGAGCTTGCAGTTCCTACAGAAGGCCCATCAATTCAGTAGTGACATTACATGTACCCCTCCTGCTCCTTGCTCCCCTCCTCATGACCGTTATATTGATAACAGTATCAATAGCTAACATGTTCTGCTCATATGTGTCATTCTCGATGTGGTGGGGCAGAGGACAAAGATTCTCTCCTCATACAATCATTGTCTAGAAAGAACTATACAAATAATAAGTGACACTTGTAAAATGCTTATTACCTACCATGCCTTGTTCCAAGCATCTTACATCTATTCACTCATTTTAAGCCCTAGAGTGGCCCTTTGAGGGAGGCATTATTATCATTCCCATTTTTACAAACAAATATACTGAGTCTCAGAAAGGTCAAGTAAGTTGCCTGAAGTGGCCCAGCCAGTGAGAATGAAATGAGCTATTCTTAGTCACTAGCCAGGGAGTTCCCCTGTTTCTGTTGTGGTCATTGTTGACCTAGGTTGCTTAGGAAGTTCTCTATCAGCTCCTACTGCAGTTTAGATCCTGTCTGCTGGTAGTCTTGATAAACAACATTGCTGGAGGAGACCTGTGTGTGCCCGGAGCACTCCTGAATTTTCTCATGGCTTTTGTATGTGATTGAAGAACTTTAAACCTCACTGAGGCCCTTCCTTCAGAGTGAGGATTGCAGTAACTGATCTTGGAAGGGAAATCATGTTTATAAGATTTTTTTTTGTTGTTTTAAATTAGGATCTCACCCTGACCATTTGACTGGCCATATTCCCAAATACCAAGCCTCCCCCTCCGGAATGGCTGAGAATGCATGAGACTGTAAACACCATCATATTTTGCATCATGCTCAAAAACAGTAGAAATCAGTGAGTTTAATCAATCAACATTCTTCTTGAGCGCCAGCTCTATGCATGGCACTGTTCTTAGTACTGGAGCTACAGCAGTGAGCAAAACAGCCTAAACCTCCCTGCCTTCATGATCCATACAGTGTGCTAGAGAGATAAACAGACAATAAAGAAAATGACTAAGTATACCATATCATTTGATGATAAATGCTATTGGAGAAAAGTAAAGAAAAGAAAAGGAGAGCTGGTGATAGGTGCCCTTTTAAATAAGGTGGCCTGGGCAGGCCTCGCTGACAAAGTGACTCACAGGCAAACCTCTGAAGGAGTGAGGGTGTTTCCTGTGGCCTAGCTGGAGACCTTTGAATGCGCAGACCTGGGGCGCTGGTTGGCTTGCCAGGGCCAGGGAGGTGGATGTCCTCTTTCTGACTGGTCCGCGTGCTCAGCAGCTAGGGGGTGGGGCTTGGCACCACTAGCTCAGACCAATGGCACCCCCCCCCCCACCCTACCAGGGGCTTGGGAAGCTGCAGCATTGAAGTGACCCCACCCCTGTGCTTCTCCTGCAACTGAAGGGATGGGTAGACAACAACAAGAAGCTCCCAGAGTCTCAAAGGGGCAACCCTCACTCCACAGTGCTTTATCAGTTCCCTGCTGAGAGCCTCAGCTGGTGTCTGTTCTTCTGACTTCTTATCTTTACTGTGGAGGCAGCCCTGCCATAGGTCCTCTGTCCCTCTCTGATCCCTAGGGGTGTGCTTTGCAATCTCTTCTCTACTGGAGGTTGTAACATTTGCATCAAAAAGATGTTCTGAAAGCCTGGAATGTGTGTACGTGTGTGTGTGTATGTGTGCGTGCCCCATGTGTGTGTACATGTGTGTGCTCCATGTGTACATGTATGCCCCATGTGTGTGCCCCATGTTTGTGTGTGTGTACATGTGTAGATGTGTGTACTTTGGAAGGGGGGCTGTATTTCGGACCTTCACACCTAATCAATTCATGTCTTGTGCTTCGAGCACATGACTGCTGAGGTCACAGTGGCCAATCAAAGCTTCTTTCCTTCATTCCACAGTGTAACACAGGGCAATGAGCCTGCCTCTACCATCAGACTGACCTGACCTTAAATACCAGTCCCACCACCACCTATGTGTTCTATGACCTCAGACAGATCACTTGTAACCTCTCTGGGCATGCATTTTCTCATCTGTAAAATGGGGCGAAAAGCCACACCTTCCTCACCAAATTGTCCAGATTAAATGAGATGAGCTGGCAGTGGCCAGCAGGGGCCAACTTGGTTCTGCTCCTCACCTGCCCAGATCCAGCTGCCGCACCCATGAGACCTTGCATTTGGGCACTCAAGCATGTGGTGTGGCTCCCACAGAGGCCAGGCCAGAGAGAATCCTCAGATCAGTGCACCACCCACACCTGCATGGTCCACACTCCCTCCACTGCTAGAGTGGCAGCTAGGGGTGTGGGGAGCTGCTTCCCCGTGGAGGTGGTGTCAGTGTGAGGCCAGCGTAACAAGGTCTTTGTTCCTCTCCTCAACTTCTGGGCCACCAGCAACGTGTCATCACTCTCTACCATTTTTTGGGAAATGGCTTCCTCTCCTTGTCTGAGACTCTTCCTATTCTCTTTTGGGCCCTTTTCTTTTGCCAATGCCCATCCCCCAGTCTCCCAGTCCTTACTCATCCCTAGTCTTGGTGGTTAGTGGATCCCTCTTGTCATGGAGAGGCTCATTGGATCATATCGTGTGTCTCACTGGGCGTGAGAGCATGGCCCATTGTTGGGTGCTGTTGGCGAGAGAGGAGGAGGGAGGGGAAGGGAGAGAGGGAGAAAAAAAGAGTGGACTTGGTCTTGGCCCTGGCTGATGGTGAAGTGTGCCACCTCACGCAAGAAGGAGGGAGGAAACTCTAAGGGGATTCTATCCATAGCTCAGTGCTGGACTCTGCAGCCTGTACTTTATGCAGCAGCAGAAGGAGTCTGCATGTGGGGAGTAGGGGTAGGGCTGGACGCTGCAGGAGAGGAGGGATTGGCATGGGGTGGGCGGATTGAGTTCTGGCTGGGTGCAGATGCACTCATCTGTGTGAAGGCTGGTGGAGGGAACCAGCAGGCCTTCGGTGAGGCCCAAAGGAGATGTGGGTCAGGTGCAGGCAAGAGGGCAAACAGCCAGATGGGGCAGACGTAGGAGCAGCAGAAAGGCAGAGAGGGACCTTGGGCCAGATGGCTGCAGAGGCCATGGGGGTTGCCCTTTCTCTCCACCCCACATTCTCTTTTCTTTGTATCCTTTATTTTCTGCATGCATTCCCTACTCTCTCTCCCTCCTTTGGGTCTCTCATCGTCATCCCTTTTTACTTCTAAGTCTCAGTTATTTCATCTGCTGAATAAAGGTATTCGTGCTGGAGACTGCAGGCCCCCAGTGTCACCTCTCCTGCTTTCCCTTCAGCTTTTGAAATCTGATTCAATAAGAGCTGCTGCCTCAGGGCTGTGGATGTTCCCCAGGCTGGCAGTAGAGCACGAGGGTCCAGACCTTGGCTTCCCTGCCCCTTCTTGTGTACCAGCAGTTGTGGAACAAACCTGTTTCACTTCTCACCCAGGCTGGACATGGGTGAGGGTGCAAAATCTAGAAACAACTTTTCTTCCACAGTCAAATGGCTTCCTGTCAGCACCAGTCCCTTTAAGATCAGAGGGAAACCAGAAAAGGAGACCTTTGATGTTGTTCAGTTGAGAAATCCATCAGGTGGGAGAGAGCCGGAAATGCCAGAGAGAAGGGTTCCGTGGTCGCTGCATTGGCCGGAGTGCTGCCTGGACTTTGTTTTTGTTTTTGTTTTTGTTTGATGGTAAATATCCCCTGACATAAACATAGGCAGAGCAGGGTAAAAACAACCTTTGGTCCCCAAACAAACAAAACAGGAACGGGACCTGCCTTGCATGGGCAATGGGTCTTGCTGCAGTGATACAGCTCAACGGGCCTTCACTGTGGAATTTCCTGCCTTGAGCATGATGGATTTTCCATTCTTGTCCTTGGATGAACACCTGCCTCAGCGCTTAATGGATGGCAGGGGCCCTTGGCAAAGCCTCCCAAGACACAGTGGACAGCACTGTTTCAGCTGGGCCCAGCTTCAGAGGGGTGTACCTCCCCCTCTGGAGTAGGGGCTGAGGTGAGTGCCGGAGATTCATTGCCATCAGATGCCTGACGACTTAACTGGAAACTACCTTCCTTTCCTATCCCATCTTGGACTTCTCCCTTCATGCACCAAACACTCCAGTCCTAACAGACTCATCTCTTCTTTCCAGGAGGAGGCCATCTTTCCCTGCATCCCTGACTGTTTATTCTGTTCCTTGGACCACTCTGCCCCAACCCCATTTCTGCCCATCTAAGAGACAGTATAGTCTACTGGTGACAAGCACGGACTCTGTCTAGATTTGATCCTGGGCTCCCTTGCTTGCCGTCTGTATGGCCTCTATGCCTCCATTTCCACACCCACTAACTGGAGGTAATGATGGTTCTTTCTTCATAGGATTGTGGCTAACCCTAAATGAGTTACGATGTGTAGTGCACATAGGAGAGTATCTGATAAATCAGAAGCACTATATGAAAGACTAGTAATTCATATCCAAATCCAACTTCCTTTCAAAAGTCAGCTCCAATGCCACCTCCTCCATGAAGTCCTCCTGATCCACTCAAGTGAAAATACTCTCTCCCTCCCTTAAGTTCCCACAGGGTTTTGGTTGGATGTGTCCTGGGGACCCACTTGGTGTCATAACAAGACACATACATGTGCCAGTCACCTAAGGGCTGTGATCCTTCCTGTAACTCCCACGGGGCCTTATATCCAGGAGGTGCTCATTAGGTCCTTGGGGAATGATTGCATGGAGTTGAGAAGGGGTGATAACGGGACCCAGGGAGAGACACAGTTGCTCCTCAGTCCTGGCTGGCCTCCCCCAAGGGAAGGTGGGGGACCCATCACCAAGGAGGTATGAGTGCGGCTGCTGGGGCCGGCTCCCATGGATCCACCGCCACTCCCTGATCAGGCCCCCCAGGCTGATCAGCAGACCCCATGTTGACCTCTGACAGTAGTGGTGAGGCACACTCTGGACCACATTCAAGCTGCTTGATGCCCCCTCTCATCCTGGGATTCTCAGCCTACAGTATAGCCAGATTGACCAGGATCTCAAAGCCAAACCCCAGAGATTTCCTGCCCCCCCCGCCCAGTATAGCTCGCTGCTCCCCTCCCTGCATGATTGACCCAGTCCTGCTGACCTTGGGCTCCAGATGCTCTCTCCCTCCTGGCCAGCGATTATGGATGCATTTAGCACCTCCTTGAGTCAGGCCAATCATTCATTGGGGCCTTGGGCCCTATGAGGGTGCTGAGCTGTTTTCTTGGTGGCCCCAAGAACCCCTATATACCTTTAACTACTCTACTCAGATTTTTGTTCATTGCCTATGCCACCACTTGCTGAAATGACTCTGTGGCCTTCAAGCGACCGTGGCTTTTCCATCCACTTCATAGCACCTAGCATGATGGGGTGAAAGTTTTGGCCTTGCACGTGGTAGAAACTTCCTTAATCCTTTCTAGTTCAATTGCTGAATTAAGGTGTGGGAGGAGGGAAATACAGCTGCAGTCACTCTGATCATATTCTTCTTAACTTTGAAATTCTGACCATACTAGGGATACCAGAGTTACCAGGTCATACATGCCCCTTGAGATCTAAGCGATATTACTTTGAGTTCTCCCATCCCCACCCCCAGGCCATGACCAAGGCAAATTAAGAACCATGTCTAAGGTATTGGTCAATTTCTTAGGGTGGAAGAATAAGGAAGATTTATATTCTCACGGCCTCCTGTGCCATCCAGGTTCCTGGAACTTTGGGCATGGTCTCTGCTTCCACCCTATTGACCAAGGCAAGAAACCTAGACCCTTCCCATCAAGAAAACAAGAATAGAATTGACTGAAGGTTTTTGGTTGATGGACCCACAGGGAAGGTGTCACATCACACACAATTCACAGACTTCATCCAGCTCCCCATCTCCTCTGTCCCTCTTCCTCTCTGCTCCTTACTCTTCCCCTCCAGGGTTCTTAAGGTTGCCCCAAGTTCTTCCTCCACTCCTGAAGCTTTTGGGACCCTTTTGTCTAAGTCTTTTTACCAACATAGGTAGTTCTTGCCCTGTGGATTCTTGTCATTAAGGAATAAAATTTTCTCCACTTCATTATATGAGCAAGCTCCTTTCCCTCTCAGCGCCTCAGTCTCATGATATATAAAATGGTCTACAATCACTAGCTTAGCCCTGTCCAATAGAAATACAATGAAACATGTTAATCATCATATGTGAAATCAATCGCCAGCCCAGGTTTGATGCTCAGGGCTGGTGCACCGGGATGACCCAGAGAGAGGGAATCGGGTGGGAGGTGGGAGGGGGGTTCTGGAAGGGGAACACATGTATACTCATGGCAGATTCATGTCAATGTATGGCAAAACCAACATGATAATGTAGAGAAAATTAAAATAAATATATAAATAAATTTTTAAAAAAAGAAATACAATGAAAGTCTTATATGTAATTTAAAATTTTCTAGTAGTGGCATCAAAAAAAATAAACAGGTGAAATTAGTCCTTGTTTATCCTCTCAGGTAGCAGTGAGGAAGCTGCTAAAGAATTGTTTAACAACATCAGAGAGGTATAATTGATATATAATAAACTGCACATATTTAAGGTGTACAATTTAAGATCTTACATATGTGTATACCTGTGAAACCATCCTCAAAATAAAGGGTCCTTGTGCCTCTTTGTAATTATATATGTTTAATAGTATACTTTAAGTCAACTTATCAAAATAGTCCTTTTTACATGTATTCAATATGAAAATTATTAATGAGGTATATAACATTTTTTGAACACCAGATTTTCAAATTCCAGTGTGTCTTTTTTCACCCTTTTTTAACATTGAAGTATAGTTGATTTCCAATGTTGTGTTAGTTTTCTGCGTACAGCACAATGATTCAGTTGTATATATATATATAT
>ML662898.1:613206-639023 GCA_007570785.1 Antilocapra americana
TGTTTATCTGTTTCATGGATAGTAGTGTGTATCTGCTAATCCCAAGTTCCTAATTTAACCCTCCCCACCAAATTCCAGTGTGTTTTACACTAATGAGGTATCTTCTTTCACACCAATCACATTTCATGTGGCTTCTGGTGACTTTTTTGGACAACAGAGATCCATGGAATTTCTCAGCAACCTTCCCTTTCTCTCATTGAGGAGCTCTCTGTGTCTGTCTCTTTCCCAGGCATCGCCTGATACATGCCCTCGTCTTTGGTCTTCAGACACTACAGCATTCTGTCCCTGGATCCTTTACTTGGCCCTCTCTGAATGGGGTACAGCTTGGTGGCATATGCCTTGGGGGTGGTGAGCAGGCTACTTCCCAGAGTTCAGTATGGCTTGAACCAAGCTGCAGCTGTGGTGTGTATGGTCTGGGTGCTTGTCCCCTGGTGCAGCCCGCCATCTGGACTCATGGTCACCCCCACCCTGGTGGAGACATCCAGGAAAGAGCCACTCACTGAAACCTCTCTTATACAGTTCAATTCCAGAGAAGGTTCTGGATGAGGCCATTTCCATCAACAACAGAGTTAAGGCAGATCAGCTGTGAGGTGTCTGACTAATCATAGAACAGCTAAGTGTGCAGACGAGTGACCTTTTATGATAAATGAGATTGGATTCGGCATCATTCTTATTTAAATAAAAGGAGAGTCATAGTTCCCCATAGAGCAAGGTCACTTTCATCCCAGCAGGCCTTCTTAAATGGGAGAGGAAGTGGGTTATAGCTTCTGGGCTGGGAATCACGCATGACCCCCAGCTTGTCTTCCCACCCTTGAGCAACCATTGAGGATCACAAATGGGTGCAGCCATGATTACCACATATGTCTGTGTGTAGGCTGGGCAGGGGGTTGGTTATTATCACAACCCAAGTATGTCAACAGAAGCATGCTCAAAGTGATTGTGTTCAGTTGCTTAGTCGTGTCCAACTCTGTGTCCCCATGGACTGTAGCCCACCAGGCTCCTCTGTCCATGAGATTCTCCAGGCAAAAACACGGGAGTGGGTTGCCATTTCTTCCTCTAGGGGATCTTCCCAATCCAGGGATCGAACCCACATCTCCTGTATCTCCTGCATTACAGGTGGATTCTTTACCACTGAGCCAGCTGGGAAGCTTAGAGTGAGTTGCAATGCGTAAAAAGATCAAGGGAAGTCAAGTGTTCAGAGTGAGAGGCCTCCGCTGGCCTAAGGCCTAGCATTGTGCACTGAGACACTGACATGAGGTGAAGACGTGAAGGCCAGCAGTGCCCAGCCAGAGCACACTAGGAGGGGCCCAGGGAAAGCACAAGAGGGCAAGCAATCTTCCAGACTCCGAAGCCTTCAGAAACAACCCTTCTTTTGGCAAAGTAGAGCAAACCCAGGGTCAGGCAGACCCAGCTTTCCCTTAGGCCTATGGGGCGCCCTGCTGAGGGTTGAGGGAGCTGCCTGCTCTCCTCGGGGACATGGAGGGAAGCTGGGAGGGGGGCCTAACAGCTCCGAACCTCTAGGACAGCCATTTGGGGCCAGAGGGAAGCGACATCTTTGCTTTTGCAGCTGCAGCGGCAGTGAAGAAAGCGGGAGGGCATCCTGAGGCGGGAAATGCCTATCAGTGTCATCCCCAGCTGCTTCCGGCTTCCTCCTTCAAGGATTCCATGGCTTCTCTGTATCCTCGCCGGCCCCTGTCCCCTGCCCCGGGTTCTGGCCGGCAGCTGTGAGCCCCCCTCGAGGCCCACGTCACGGGGCCACTGAGGGGCTGTTGGCTCCCCATTGTTCTCAAGGCTTCTCTGGCATTCCTTTGACTCAGGAAGGGAAATGCCTGAAGCTTCCCCTCCACCTCCTCAGAGATGCTTGGCCAAATAGTCACTACCAATGCAGCTCCCTCAGAGGACACTGCACAGAGGCTCTGGCCACACCACACGTCCACCTGCTGGAGGCCAAGGATGAATCTGAGGCACTAACTTGCTCTCTGCTTCTTCAGCTGACCCTAAAGGCTCTTCTCTCCCTCCTGAGTGCAGTCACCCTACAGATACCACACACACACACACCCTCATCCTACCCATTTCCACACATTTCTGCACACACTGTTGTACACGCATCCAACCCAACCCATTCCCCCTGGAGAGCCGTCAGGGGTGGCAGGGCCAGAAGCTACTGCTGCTGTGGATGTGACTCGAGGCTCTTTCAGAAGTCTTCCCTGACAATAGGCACAACTTCCCGGGTGGAAGCTGCCCCCAATCCCACCTACTGTGTGCCAGGCTCATAGACACTGAGAATGCAGTACAGAACACCCCAGACCAAACCCCTGACCCTTCGGCAGTCTATGTTCTAGTGAAAGGAGGTGGAGAACAATAAACTAACCAGTAAAATGAACAAGAAAGTGGTGACAGAGGATGAGATGGTTGGATGGCATCACTGACTCAGTGGACATGAATTTGAGCAAACTCCAGGAGACCTGAAGGACAGGGGAGCCTGGTGTGCTGCAGTCCATGGGGTCGCAGAGTCAGACACAACTTAGCGTCTGAACAAAAACAAAATGGATAATATGACACATGGTGCTAAGTACTAATGGATAAAAAATAAAGGAAGAAAGAGGAATAGTGACTAGGTGAGGGTTTGCAGCCTTAAATACAGTCAGTAGGGAAGGTTGACCAAGAAGATGACATTTAAACAGATACTGAAGGATATGAAGGAATAGACAGTGCTTATATCCAGAAGAACATGCTGGACACGGGAGTAGTACATGCAAAGTCCCTGTGGTAGGAATATGCCTCGAACGAGCAAAGACTAACAAAGAAGCCAATGTATTTGGAGTGGAAGACTAGAAGGAAGAACAGCAGGAGGTGAAGCTGAAGATATAACAGTGTCCAGATCCTAAGGGCCTTATCTGCCATTGTAATGAGGGAGATGAGGGCCACTGGAGGGTTCAGAGTAGCTGCTGTTGCTGCTAAGTCGCTTCAGTCATGTCCGACTCTGGGCACAGACGGCAGCCCACCAGGCTCCCCCGTCCCTGGGATTCTCCAGGCAGGAACACTGGAGTGGGTTGCCATTTCCTTCTCCAATGTATGAAAGTGAAAAGTGAAAGTGAAGTCACTTAGTCGTGTCCGACTCTTCACGACCCCATGGACTGCAGCTGACCAGCCTCCTCCATCCATGATATTTTGCAGGCAAGAGTACTGGAGTGGGTCGCCAGTGCCTTCTCCGGTTCAGAGCAGAGGCCAAACTAATCTGATTTAGATTGTAAAGGACTATTCCAGCTGCCATGTAGAGAACAGAATGTAGGGGGCCAAGGGCAGAGACAGGGAGACCAGTTAAGAGCTTCTTCAAAATAATCCAGGTGAAAGGTGATGGTGTGCCCCAGAGGTAATGGTGTGAAACATGGCAGAATCTAGATATATTCTGAAGGTAGAGTTGACAGGATTAGACAGGAGGGGTAGGATGTGAAAGAAAGAAAATAATCAAGGATGACTCAAAAGATCCACCTGACCCACTTTGGAGTTGTCATCTCCTACCATTTCCTGCAGGGGAGCAGGTTTAGGGGTTGGGGCAGAATCAGGCAGGTGATTGTGGCCATATTTGAGAAGCCTATAAGATGTCTAAATGGGGAGGACGTTTAGGCAGTAGGGTACATGGGTCTGAAACTCAGGAAAGGAACCTATATCTTCTCTGTGCACATTTTTAATGTTTTTATGATGCAGTGTGTATAAACAATTTCTGTGATTGCTTTATGAGTGTTTAAATTTTATATAAATGATACCATGTTCCTGTTGGAGATTGATCATGTTGAAACATACCATTCTTTCCAGTTAACTCTATAATGTCATTGTACCAGTATGCCCCAATTTATGGACCCAGTCCCCTATTAATGGACTTAGGTTGTTTGAATTTCTAGATATTTTTTTTTCTGATTCCATGGAGTGTGATGCAATGCTTTCTGCTGCTAGGCACAGATACAAAGTGATTAAGTGCTTCTGTTTACCTCCATCTGTGTGTTTGGGATCATTAATTCCAAGGCATTAGAAAATAAACCATATCTGTTGATTTCACTGTGCTCTGTTCTTTAAGCTGGGCCCAGCCAGATTTCTCCCTGATGACATTTGGTTAGCCGTGTTGTCTAAACTGCTGGAAAGTAACAACAATAACTTGAACTTCATAAGTTGCCCCCAAACTTCACAGCTTCAGATGACAGGAGTTTTTTTTTTTCAAACTTTAAACTTCTTATTTTGTATTGGGTTATAGCTGATTAACAATATTGTGGTAGATTCAGGTGAACAGCAAAGGGACTCAGCCATACATATACATGTATCCATACTCCCCCAAGATGCCCCTTGCATCCAGGCTGCCACATAACATTGAGCAGAGTTCCATGTGCTAGACAGTAGGTACTTGTTGGTTATCCATTTTGAACATAGCAGTGTGTACAAGTCCATCTAAATCTCCCTAACTATCCTTTCCCCTGGCAACCATAAGTTCATTCTCTAAGTCTGTGAGTATCTGTTTTGTAAGTAAGTTCATTAGTATCATTTCTTTTAAGATTCCACATATAAGGGATGTCATACAATATTTCTCCTTCTCATGACAGACATTTTTATCTCATGGTTTGTATGGGTCAGGAATGGGGTGCACTTAGCTGGACTCCATCTCAGGTTCTCTCACAGGCAGTTGAGGTGATGGCCAGGTACAAGCACCTCAAGGTTCACCTGGAGGAAGGTCACTTCCAGCTGCCTTATGAGGCTGTTGGAGGGGTCTTCAGGAACTCACTGGCTATTAAATTGAGAGCCTCTGTTGCTTTTTTTTATTTCTTAAAGTGAATGATAGGTATATGTATCACTTTCCATATCCTTCTGTATTTTAAACATTGCCTAATGCAATTTTAACCTGAAATATATTTAATTAAAATATAAATTGCTAAAACATGTAATACCTAATATGCTAAATTGTATTAAAACTTTGTTTAAAAATAAATTGGAAAAAAAATCCTAACATGGAACTTTAAAACTGAAAATTACTCAGAGATCCCCTAACTAGCTACTTCACAGAGCCAAAAGAATAAAACCAGAGAGGTTAAGTAGTTTGCCTATTCATCACTATAGACTGGATTTACTAACTTATAGTCTTTTCATCATAGGAGTATGGGTTAAAAATAAACTGACAGCAAACATTATTTCTAGCACATATTTGGAACTGAGAAAATTAATTTGCTATGGATCATAAAATACCTGCTTTGCTATGCTAAGCACTCCCTGGGCATAGTCTCACTTGACCTTATAAGGTAGGTATCATACTACCAGTATCCCAATTTTAAAGAACAGGAAACTGGTGAGCCTCTTGCCAGCTGTTGGCTGCCCTCACTATAGGGCAGCTCACAACATGGTAGCTGGCTTCCACAGCATCGGCAAATGAGAGATGATAGGAGAGTGCAAGAAAGACAGAGGTCACAGTCTTACAATCTAACCTTGGACACAACAGCCCATCACCCTTCAGTTCAGTCACTCAGTTGTTTCTGACTCTGTGACCCCATGAACTGCAGCACACCAGTCCTCCCTGTCCATCACCAATTCCCGGAGTTCATCCAAACTCATGTCCATTGAGTCGGTGATGCCATCCAGCCATCTCATCTTCTATCGTCCCCTTCTCCTCCTGCCCTCAATCTTTCCCAGCATCAGGGACTTTTTAAATGAGTCAGCTCTTCGCATCAGGTGGCCAAAGTATTGGAGTTTCAGCTTCAACATCAGTCCTGCCAATGAACACCCAGGACTGATCTCCTTTAGGATGGACTGGTTGGATCTCCTTGCAGTCCAAGGGACTCTCAAGAGTCTTCTCCAACACCACAGTTCAAAAGCATCAATTCTTCGGCACTCAGCTTTCTTTACAGTCCAACTCTCACATCCATACATGACTACTGGAAAAACCATAGCCTTGACTAGATGGACCTTTGTTGACAAAGTAATGTCTCTGCTTTTTAATATGCTGTCTAGGTTGGTCATAACTTTCCTTCCAAGGAGTAAACATCTTTTAATTTCACGGCTGAAGTCACCATCTGCAGTAATTTTGGAGCCCCCCAAAATAAAATCAGCTACTGTTTCCACCGTTTCCCCATCTACTTGCCATGAAGTGATGGGACCAGATGCCATGATCTTACTTTTCTGAATGTTGAGCTTTAAGCCAACTTTTTCAGTCTGCTTTCATCAAGAGGCTCTTTAATTCTTCTTCACTTTCTGCCATAAGGGTGGTGTCATCTGCATATCTGAGGTTATTGATATTTCTCCTGGCAATCTTGATTCCAGCTTGTGCTTCTTCCAGCCCAGCGTTTCTCATGATGTACTCTGCATATAAGTTAAATAATCAGGGTGACAATATATAGCCTTGACATACTCCTTTTCCTATTTGGAACCAGCCTGTTGTTCTATGTCCAGTTCTAACTGTTGCTTCCTGACCTGCCCTTGGCCATATTCTATTTGTGAGAAGTGAGTCACCAGGTTTAGCCCATACCCCAGGGAAGGAATAGACAAGGGTAGGAATCTCAGGAGGTGGGGATCATGGGGACCATCATAGAGGCTGCCTACCACAGAAACTAGAGGACTTAGTTGGAGAGGGGTCAATGAGACCAAGTGCCTGCAGAGACACAGACTAAGAAGGATGAAGGGTGAGGTAGGGAAGGGGGCAGAGCCAGAGGGCAGAGCTGGGGGACTACTCTGAGTTGAACTGATGAAGGACTCTGGCAGAGACTCTTTTTCCCAGATTTGGCAGTGAGAGCAAAGTGCCTATCAGTGAAGGGACGGGAAGCTCCTAGCATGTTTGAAGGTCAAGGGAAGGAGCCAGTGGAGAGATGAGCATTGCAGATGGTGGAGGGGGAAGGGGAAAGTGTGGAGCCAGACCTCCCTAGGACAGGACAAAGGGAAACCTGTCAGTTGCTGGAGAGCATTTACATAGTGTGCTGTAGGCTTCACGTCCTTTTACATGTAGGTACTTATTTGATTCTCATACCAAGCCAGAAATGTTATCAGGGCAAGTTACAGCTTCACCCCCATTTTACCCCTGAGGAAACAAGGGCTGTCTGAACCAGGGCTAGAATTCAGGTATTCTGCCTCCGAGTGTTTCAAGTCCGTGTGGCTTCCTCATTGGGCCCCAGTGCTCTCAGCGTGCTACTCCACTGCTCAACAACCAGCTTTGGCTCCCTCATGCCTGTGAAGTTGAGGAGCTTTACTCACCCCGAGGGTACTGATGAAGGGCAACAGTTTCACTTAAGGCAGGGTTGCAGGTGGGAAGGAGTAAGAATTCCTCAACTGCCAAGGGGGCTGTAACTCAAATTGGGCAGCTTTGGGGTGGGAGAGGGGTGTGGGGAAGACCCTGCAGAGAGGCCTGGTGACATATATGCCAGGGTCCATGAGATTCTGATTAGACGCTGTGAGGCAGTGTGTGGGAACAGTAGCCTGGTCAATGTGGGCCAACAAGGCCTCCGATGCTGACTCTCCCAGTGGAGGGGTGGTCTCCATGAGTTCCTCTCTCAGCCACTCAGCGTGGCTGACTCTCCTGACTTTGGCAGCATTTGGAAACTCACTGGGCTCCCCTCTGGGAATGTCTGCCTCCAGCTCCACCCCCTCCCCCACCGTGGCCTTAACCTTGCCCCAGGAGACCTGGAGCACCTTGGGTCTGGGGGCTGTGTCTTGCCCAGCAGGCAGGGAAGCCAAGCCCTGCCCTTGGTGAGCTCCAGGACACACATACAACACACACACACACAACAACACACACAACTCACCCTGGCCCCAGGACAAGGAGCCAAGAACACCCGGCCGTCTGGAACCACCTCTGCTACAAGGGTCCTCAGAGACTTTTCAGAGCCTCATTTTTAGATAAGGAAAATGAAGCAAAGGAGAGAGAGCTACTGAGTGGCTGAGAGGAAGGGAGGCTGAATAATCTGAGGGAGATGAGATGCTAAGGCACGAATACTGCTAAGGAGAGTGTGAAGGAGCTGATGCTTGAGAAGGCCTGGGAGTGGCATGCAGTAGGTGCTTAACAAATGCATCACAAATAAATGAAAGAGATTCTTGCTGCAGGAGTGGGGGAAGGACCAGGCCACAGGGGTATAAAACTCAGTCCTGCTGGGTTCAGATCTGTTAGACTGGAATAGCCTGGCTGGGCTTTTCTTTTCATGGGACACAGCTCTGACAGGAAACTGGGGTGGGGACAATGGCGGGGGAGGGGTTAAAGGGAGGGAAGCCCCACCCTTAACTGGGGCAGAGAGCTCCCTCCTTGCTTTCTCCTACAATTTTTATGGAGCATTTACTTAGTGCCAAGCAAACGCGTGCACGCACACAGACACACACACACCACAGCAGTGACACACACTATTAACACCTCTGTATTACAGATCAGAAACTGGCCGTAAGAAGTTCAGAACCTCACCCATAGTCTCACAGCCAATAGTGGCCATCTGGTTTCGGTGCCTGCACTCTTAACCCCTATACTACATGCCCTTCTCACTGTAGGGACAGCAGGGCCCTAAAGAGACTGCCCCAGGGAGGCCTGCAGTCACAGAGCTCCCAGTCTAGATACAGAGAGCAGCTAGCCAGGAGGGACACCACCGTGGGACCAGGGCCCACACAGGAGCAGTGAGAGGTCCATGGGCACCGAGAAGAGGGGCCAAACCTAGATCTAGTCCAAGCCTGGTCTAGCGCACCAGGGAAGGTCTCACTTGAGCACTTGACTCTTTCAGCGGAGATCTTGTTTGATTCTTGCCACAGCCCAGTTTACAGAAAGGACAACTGAGGCCCAGAAAGGTCAGATGACTTGCCTGGGAACACAGAGTCAGTGAGTCACAGAGCTGGGACCCAGAGTTGAGGGTGAGACTCCCAGACTCCCCTCCGACCCCCGCAGCAGGAGCAAAGGCAGACAAGCTCCAGTGAAGGAGGGAAGCTGTGCCATGGAGGAGGGTGTGAGGCAGTGATCCTTGGAAAGTCTCAGGCGGGAGCCTATACATTCTGGCAGTTCCTGGTTGCAGACAAAGAAGGGCCACACCCACCAGGTCACCAGCTGGGAAGTAACTCCATGTGTTTCTGCTCCAGACCTTCTGTGTAATGGATGCAGTGTTCACGACACCTTCCCCTGAGTTTCCATGGCAACTAGGAATCATCTCGCTCCCCAACCACAACTCATAAGATGTTCTGCCTGTTGTGGCCAGCAGCTGTGTCAGGTTGTGAAGAATAACAGATGCCTGCCCTTTGAGACTCGATTTGTTCTCCAGTCATCTCCAATGGGGCAGACGTAAATGCAGTTTTAGTTGGGGGGAACAGGGTGGGGGAAGGTAGTAAGGGGTTTCTAATACATTTTTTTAAAGTAAATAACAATACTTTATTCATGTGATATCTTGATTAATCATAACATTTTTCTTTTTTATATAGAAAATTTAGGATTATTTATTTTATTTTATTTATTTATTTATTTTAATTTTTTTTACATTATCGTGTTGGTTTTGCCATACATTGACATGAATCTGCCATGGGCATCCACCTGCCTCAGCTCAATGTCACTAGAGATAGACCATGATCAGCATTCATCCCACAATCCCCTGCTGGAGCTACTAAGGCAATGCCTCTGCTGAAGACATGCTCAAGATTCAATAGACCCAATCTTCAGTTACCCTCGAAGATTCCATTTTCTCACCTGCTAAATGAAGATAATTTATTTTTCTTTTTGGCCGTGCCATGTGGCATGTCAGATCCTAGTTCCCTGACCAGTGATTGAACCCGCGTTGCCTGCACTGAAAGTCTGGAGTCTTAACCACTGGACTGCCGGGGAAGTTTTGGAAGAAAATTATACCTGTTTAAATAGATTGTTATAAAGAAATAAGATGACATCTAGCACAGAAAGTATGTTTTAGTAAAATGTGTAGCACACAGCAGGTGCTCAAAAATGTCAAATTTGGAAGGTCCATTCTAAACATTTTTGCCTGTCCCAACAGATCCTTATTAAAACCTCCAAAAAAAAAAATAGAAAGACAGAAGCCCCAAGGGTCTTTGAGAATTCAAAGAGCCCAAGTTAGAGGTCCATCAGACATGCATAACACACTGGTTTATTGACAGTGGGCCTACCAGCATGAGAGTCTTGGGTTTTAGTCCTGGCTTCCCTTGTAACTCAGCTGGTAAAGAATCCGCTTGCAATGTGGGAGACCTGTGTTCAATCCCTGGGTTGGGAAGATTCCCCTGGAGAAGGAAATGGCAACCCACTCCAGTATTCTGCCCTGGAGAATTCCATGGACTGTACAGTCCAAGAGGTCGCAAAGAGTCAAATACGACTGAGCTACTTTCACAATGATTGGCTGTGGGGCCTTAGGCGTCACCCGCCCTCTTTGGTCCCCAGTTAGTCTTTCCATTTGGACTGGCTTAAGCAGAGGTTTTTCAGACTATGTTCCACAGAAGCTAAGGTTCCTCAGGGACCCTGTGGTAGGGAGAGGAACAAGACTGAATGGGGTATGCCCCCGCCCACTCAACTTTAATGGAATTCATGTGTGCCACAGCTTTCAAAGTAGTCTGAAAACTCTGGCCTCATGGCTCTTGGATTCACTAGGCAGACATGGCACCTTGGTTGCTTCCTTAGCCCCAGAGGGTTGTGAGTCCAGTGGCCTGGAAGCAGCCATACCAGAACATGTCCCCAACCCCAAAGATATCCCAGACTTCATTTTCCCCCATGAAGAACCAGCCCAAGCCCTCTTCCTGTCCTGGCACTTTTCCCTGACAGTCCCAATGGCCCAAGCCCTGGCTGCTTCAGCCAGACACCCAAGACCAGTACGGTGAGGGGCATGGGGCAGAGAGGGGGCCTCTGAGGGGAGACTAGGCCAGGCTGGCTGACTCTTCCCCTGGGGGGAACAGCAGAAGCCAAGCCCCAGGACACTGGACCAGTGGCCTGCCTCCCAGGGTGTTCTTACTGAGTGTGATGGGTGGGGGCCTAATCTGCATTTGGGACAAAGCCTACCCGGTGCTTGAGTGTTGTTGCCATGGAGACTCAGAAAGGTGTTATTAGCATCTTTTCAACTCAGTGGCCTTGTGTGGTCCGGTCCCTTGCAATCTTAGCAGTAGCACACCATCACCCTGGCAACCCATTAGCCTAGTGTTGTTACCATGGAAACCCCAGCAAGGTCGATCAGCCCAGGAATTCCTCTGAGGAGATGTGCACTGGGGAACCCGCCCATGGCAGTGCCCACTCCTCAAGCCTCCCAATTGACAGTGCCCCACTCCATGGGCACTGAAGGTAGTTTAGGATTTTTTTGGACGAGCTCAGGAATCAGTGTGACAGGAAAGAATTTGGCCCTGCAGTGTGGCAGATCTATATTCTTCGTTACCATGGAAATGGTGCTTTTTAAGGATCTCAAAGCACAATGCAAAACTAACTCTTCCAGGATATTGAGGATGTCAGGAAAGGAGGCTGTGAGCCTCATTCATTTGTGCATTCATTCATTCAGCATTCATTGACTACCTATTAATACAGTGAAAGCTGTGTATGTCTTAGGTGCTTCCCTGGTGGCTCAGACAGTAAAGAAGCCACCTGCAATGCAGGAGACCCAGGTTCGATCCCTGGATCAAGAAGGTCCTCTGGAGAAGGGAATGGCAACCCACTCCCAGGTGGCACTAGTGGTAAAGAGCCTGCCTGCCCATGCAGGAGACATAAGAGATGCAGGTTTGATCCCTGGGTCAGGAAGATCCTCTGGAGGAGGGCATGGCAAACCACTCCAGTAGTCTTTCCTAGAGAATCCCATGGACAGGAGAACTTAGAGGGCTACAGTCCATAGGGTCACAGAGAGTCAGACACAACTAAAGCAACTTAGCATGCAAAGGTATGTGTTGGCTTCTAACTATAGAACCATCTTCTCACTCACTAACCCCCGTTGAAAGAGGACTAATGAGATGGGGGTAACCATCCTACTTCCTGCTTCAGTCTCCATTTGAAGAGAAGGTATTGGCATGCCAAAGGGAATGGAATCACAGGGCCTCTGTATGTCTAGGGATACAGGGGAAATATTTGCCTTCTGTAGTCTCTTGTTTTAAGTTACACTCTGCCCGAGTCTTCAGGAAATTGGGATCTTTGTGTAGTCTGGATCACCAAAGGCTTGGCCAGACATGTGAGAAGATTCTAGCAGCCACAGTTGCATGAAGTCAGAATAGGCTATGCTGGTGAGTAGTGAGCTCTCCATCACGGGAGGTATGCAAGCAGAAGCAAAACAGCTGCTCAGTGAAGACTGTCTATAGGCCATCGATCACAATGATTAAGAGCACAGGTTCTGGGAGCCCACCGCCAGGCTTCAACTCTTGGCCCAATTGACTTGCAGAGTGACTTGGGGCAATTTTCCTAAGCTTATCAAGCTTTGGTTTCCTTTTCTATAAAATGAGAATGATAAGAGTTTCTACCTCACAGGGCTGTTGTGGGGATTACATGAGTATAATAAATGTGAAGCACTTAGAACAGTATATAATAAGTGTTCAATAAGTAGTAGCTTCTATTATCTACTAATGGCTCATTTAAGGTCCCTGCCACCCCAGGACTCTTGGTTACACCTTGGGGATAAAAAAGAGATTCCGGCAAGGCTAAGATTGCAAGTTCCCCTGTTGGGAAGCTGCCTGAGGGAAGCTCTCACTTCTTACCTGCTTCTAGCAATGATTTCCGTCTCCAAGTGCTTTGGGAATCAGTGACTCCATTGAGCCTCAAGACAACTCAAGAGGTACAGTGATCATTGGCATGTTACAGACAAGAGAGGCCAAACTCGGAGGGGGAGGGTGACACCTCTACCAAGGGGCAGAACAGGGATGGGAGCTTCCCTTCTATCACACTGCCTGGCAGTCCTCAGGGCCGCCATATGGGGAAGATGGCAGTTGGAAGGGGCATGTCAAGGAGCAGGCAGAGGAGGAGCCCTGCCTCGGCAGTAACTTGTGGTAAGCAGCTCCACACAGTTTGCATTTTTCCAAGGAGGAGCTGAGCCCAGGGAGCAGAAGAGGGTGTTTCCTAGAAATGCTGTGGGTGTGGCTGGTGTGCACTACCCATGGGCAAAGGACAAGGCCAGGCCTGCTCATGTGTACTTACTTGAACCTAAACTTGAATCCTCCCGAGCGCCTATCCCTTTGATCTCACTGAGAAAGCTGGGCCTTTGGGCAAAGTCCAAGGGAGTCATTAGACTCTGATCTGACATTTCTGCTCTCAACCTAATGGCGCAAGTATTTAACTGATGGCTAGTGGCCTGAGCAAGTGATTTTGCTTGCTGAGACTAGTAAGGTGGACTAGTGTTTTCATGCCATTTGGAGATGTGATGAAGAAGGGGGCTGTTTAAATAGAAAAAACCTGCTGTTAGGCTGGAGAAAAAGAGTAATACTTATGATCTCCTGAAGCTCCAGGTTAATATATATATATCATCTGAGAGTATAGGAAATGGACAGGGGTGACTGATAATCTTTAATAATCAGCATGGCATGGCCACTAACTGATCAGAATGTTGAAAAAAACACCCAGGAAGGCTGCACTGGAGCACATAGGGAAAGAGCAGCCCTGGATTGGGCCTTGCCAGGCAGTGGGATGCTCCTTTGGGCCTCTCCTGGGAGCATGTGCAGAAATCAGATTTGTTGTTGCCTCCAGAGGCTGTGAGATTCCCACAGCAGCTGCAGGGGTGCAGGAGTGTGCCTGCTGGGGGAGAACGGGTGGAAATGCTCTTCAGGAAAGCCCAAGACCCAGACAGCCTAGGAAAAGTCTGGTATGGAGGAAAATAGGGCCCAGCCTCGACTCATAGAGCTGAATGGTGCCTTTTGAAGCTACCAGCTGGAGTATTTTAGCCCAGCACCCTTGGGTGGCAATTTCTGTCCCTCTTCCAGGCACAAGTAGGTAGCATGCATGCACACAGTGCATGCCGTGGAGCAAACGCACATACCTGCCCAGACAGTGTTCACACACAGAGTCCACCTGTGCACATGACCTGTAGATACCCTCTCAAGTCATGGGGCCTCCACACTCACACCCACAAAATCATTCACAGACTCAGAGTCCTGCAGAAGCAAGCAAAACAGTCAGCTTTCACTAACTCCAGTTGGTTGCCCTCCACATGCCCCTTGGTCTCTGCACTTCTTCATACCTCCCGGTGAACCACAGAGCTGAGGTGATCTCAGGAACTTTCCTTCAATGGCCAGTGAGAAGTCCCTGCCATTCCCAGGCTCAGCCAGCAGGGAGCAGCCTCTCACGCCACAATGAATTTCACCGGCAGACTAAGGGGCTTGGAGGAGAAAGGGAGGCAGAGCACAAGAAAAGTGGAACATCTAAGAAGCGTGCCAAGTGTCCAGCCAGCCTGAGAGCTGGCCCAGGCACAGCCAGCCACCCAGTGCTGTGGGTGTGGGGCCTCAGCCCCTCCTGCCCAGCTGATGAAATCGATAGAGCCTTGGGCAAGCTGATGAGGAGATGATATTTTAGTTACCATAGCAGGGCCCTGCTGTCACTCTGCCCAGCCAAGAGCTCAGAAGGGAATCGGCTAGCACACACGACTTGAATGGAATCTCTCATTTTGTGAATCATCGTGCCTTTCAGGGCCCACTTTCTGTCTGTGAAATGGGTTTAAGAATCAGTCACACACACTCACTCCCTCCAAGCCGTGGGCTCCCTCTTTCAGGACTTCCTTTTTCTTGCTTTATCTCTATTCACCCTGATGTCTCCTGACACATACTTCTCCTCAAGGAAGCTTCTTGGACTCTCCTCGCCAACTGGATCCTGCCACTTCTCTGTGATAAACTTCCTCGAGTCCTGTGCTTGGCCACAGGGCCCTCACACCGTCGTGGTCAGACCTGCCCTTGTGACTTTTGAATAACACAGGTCTCCCTCACCAGGTTCTAAGGAATGTGGCACAGAGCAGGCACTCAAAGGCATTTGTTGAATGTTGAGAAATGAATTTTTATGGCCCTTGGCAGGAGACAAGCTGGGCACCCTCTGAGGTAGGCATTGTTCACACCTATATCACTTCTGTAGTGTAGCAAACTTTTTCACTTCAGAAACTTCAGCCTCTCGACAAGCCTGTGAGGAAGCTAGGGATTATCATTTCCATTGTACAAACAGTAAAACTGAGGAGCCAGGATTTTTAAGCCTCCAGATCCCTTGCCAATGCAGGTAGATATAAGAGACGTGGATTTGATCCTTAGGTCAGGAAGATTCCCTGGAGGAGGAAGCGGCAACCCACTCCAGTATTCTTGCCTGGGAAATCCCATGGACAGAGGATCCTGGTGGGCTACAGTCCATAAGGTTGCACAGAGTCGGACATGACTGAAGTGACTTAGCACAGCACAGCACCCAGTGTGGCAAGGTGCTATCATTAGATTACCCTGTCATTCATCACTTTGGGCATCATCACCTCCATTGTGGTAAAGGTCATGCTCAGTCTGGCAAGAAAGTATATATTTGGCAAGGACACAGGCTTTGGTGGAGGAACAAGCCTGGATTCTTATCTGGGTATCGCCTGCCCGTGACCTTCAGGGCTGGAGGAGCATCTGGTCAGGCTTCATGGGGGAGGCGGCCTTAGTTGGCACTTGAAGGACTGGGAGAATTAGAGAAGGCAGAGATCCAGGGAAGGGAAGGCTGGGGAGACTAGAGGTGCACCGAGAAATGGGGTTTGGGTGACATAGGCCAAGTCGTCCCCAGCCTCTGCTTCCTGAAAAGTACAGAAGACGCTCACTCTGTCACACTACTGCTGGGACCAAGGCAGCAGCCAGATCCGCCCTTGCCAGAGGCAAGGAGCGGTCTTCTCTGCAGTCACTCACCTACCATCCTGCGCAGAATAGGTGCTTTTTCTGTTGAGCTCATTGTCCAGGAGACTGATTGTTTTGAATTGGTCTTGGGTGGGGGCAGGCAGAACAGGTTTTTCTTGTGCTTTGGTTCTGAAAATGTTAGCCTCGGTTGAGATGAGTTGGAGCTACTTTTGCAACTTGCACAATGCATGGGACCTGAAACTTGACAGGCCATTTGGGAGCTGGGATGGCGGTAGAGAGGGCTATGGGGCTGGGCTGCAGAGTAACCCAGAGTCGCCTTGGGGTGGGGTAGGAGAGGAGTCAGTTTGAAACTCCTGGAGGAAGGAACATCTGAGGTGATGGAGGTAGAAGGGACCCAGAGGTGAGCCCTCCCTCCTGAGATGCCTCCTCTCTGACTCCCCCATCCCTGTGTGCTCTCTCCCCTCCCTGCTTTGTTTTTCTTCTCTTATCATTCAGCTTAGGAGTTTCCAAAAAGGTGAGAGGGCTCTGCACGCATGTGTGCTAAGTCACTTCAGTCGTGTATGGACTGCAATCCACCAGGCTCCTCTGCCCATGGGATTTTCAGGCAAGAATACTGGAGTGGGTTACTATGCCCTCCTCTGGGGGTCCTCCTGACCCAGGGATCAAACCTGTGTTTCCTGCATTGGCAGGCAGGTTCTTTACCATCAGTACCACCTGGGAAGCCCCAAGAGGACTCTAAGTTATGAGAAAGTTTGGGAATCTAGAGATAGGGGTAGGAAACCTTACGACAATGCCAGGGTCACTGACTCCTGTCCCCACACTTGCTGGGGAAGGAGCCAGAGACATCCCTGCCTAGAAGGAAATATGGCTTCTTCATCCAGGCCAGGCCAGTCTCCCAGATCCCACAGACACAAGCACCACTGCTGCCCTGGGACTGAGGGAGCCAGAGTGGAGGCTTCCCCATCCCCAGGGAGTGACTGCTTGGCATTTCACTAGTGCCTTGGGCTTCCTTTAAAACAGTGTCACTTGGGTCCTCATTCCATTACATACCACAGAAGATCCTCAGACAAACTTCATCTCTTTGTGCCTCTGTTTCCTCAGCTATAAAATGGAGTTATGATGGGAACTAAGTTAGCCAGGACAGGCGATGCACTCAGAACAGTGCATGGCACCCAGGAAGTGCTGGCTCCCTACGTGTCTGTTAGGATTGGCTTGGCATGTCCCTGTGAGTCCCTTTCATTTTCTGAGCCCAACTTTCTGGAAAAAGGAAGAGGCTTAAGAGACTGAATGGACTCCCAGGAGCCTTCCAGCTCTGCCCCGCTAGGATTCTGCAAATTTGAGGGAGGGGGAGCTGCAATTCTGTGAAAATAGATGAGGGAGAACTGGGACCCCCAGAAGATGAAATGACTTGCCTAGGGTCACACAGCCAGTTACAGGCCAAGCCGGGATTGGGATCCCAAGTGCTGAGCCACTAGCTTCAGGCCACTGGGCTGCAGCCTGCCAATTCTCTCACACTCAGGGAAGGCCAGAAAGCATTTGACTTTAAGATGGGAGAAGTATAACACAGAGGTTCCAGGGACTTCCCTGGTGGACCAGTGGTTAAGACTTTGCCTTCTAGTACAAGGTATACAGATTCGATCCCTGGTCAGGGAGCTAGGATCCCACATGCCTCATGGTCAAAAAGCCAAAACCTAAACAGAAACAATATTGTAGCAAATTCAATAAAGACTTTTACAAAATAAAATTAAATGAAGGTTCCAGCAGCCTCTGGGGCCAAGGGAAGCTTAGACAGACCCACAGAACCCAGTCATGGACTTCCTCATTGGCCAGGGGTCCTGTTCCCCACCATTTCTTCAGTTTCTTCTCCCAGAGCACTGATTCCCTCTGGAGAGTGGCCTGAAGCGTCTTCGCTGTTTGCTGAGACCCCAACAAAGCCCTGTTCACAAGCAGGTGCTTCCTACTCGCCCCCTTTTCCAGGCAGCCAAGGCAGGTGAGGAGGCTGAGACCCAGAAAGGGCTGAGGGGAGACTTTGCCAAGCTGCCCAGCCAGCCCTGGGAAAAAGCAGATTTGGGACTGGAAGTCAAGTTTCCGGGTCCCTGGCCTCTGGTAGAAAGGAATCTAGGGGTCAGGCGGTTCTTCTGGAGCAAGTGCCCCACTCTGAAATTCCAGATCAGGTGCTGCCCCAGGTAATGCTGCCACAGGGGGGAGTGCTGAGGACCACCAGTGCCCGGGAAGGCCCTGTGGATAGTCTGCATGCGCGCAGGTATGTCAAGTCGCTTCAGTCGTGTCTGACTCTTGCTGATCCTATGGACTGTAGCCTGCCAGTCTCCTCTGCCCATGAGTTTCTCCAGGCAAGAATACTGGAGTGGGTTGTCATTTCCTTCTCCAGGGGATCTTCCTGACCCAGGCATTGAACCAGTGTCTCTTCTGTCTCCTGCATTGGTAGGTGGGTTCTTTACCACTATTGCCACTTGGGAATCCCGTGGGTTGTGTAGGCAACTAACCTGAGCTGAGAATGGAGCCAGCTTTAAGACTGCCCTGGCCAGTTAGTGGCTCTCTGAATCTGAACAAGTGACTTGACCTCCCTGAGCCTGTTATTCCGTCTATAAACTGGGGACAATGATGGCTGCCCTGTCCACGTCTCAAGGTTAGACTGAGGCTTAGTGAGGATAATATTACCTCCCACTAGGGAGCTCATATATGAGCCAGGCATGGTGCCCAACACTTGACCTGCATCATGGCATTCCATCCTGGCCACAGCACTCAGAAGAAGCCAGAGGATCCTGTCCACAGAGGAAACAGAGCTCACTGAGACATCGGCTTTCAGGTCTCACAGAGAAGTGAGCGGTGGTACTGGGAGTTGAGCCCTGATCTGACTTCAGACTTCCCCTTCCACAGACAGCCCTCTGCTAGTATATCTATGGTCACATAGCATGGCACAGGAGCCAGCTCGTAACCAGTTGATTAACTGCTTTTTATTCTACACCTTGCTGCAGAATGGGAGTCCTCCCTTTGGGCCCCAGACAAGGGTTCAAGGGCTCTGCTGGAGTGCTTGGTGATGCTCCATGTGAGAAAGACTTCCATGGCCCACCACCTGTTTTTATAAATACAGTTTTGTAGCACAGTGACTGTGGCTCATTCACATTTTGTCTATGGCCACTTTCGCAGGGCAGTGGCTGACTTGAGGACTTGGGACAGAGACCTCACGGCCTGCAAAGTCAATTGACAGGAAAAGTTCACTGATCTCTGATTTGAAACACTCAAGGAAATGTCCTAGATGCCCCTCTGACCTTTGACTGAAGTCCAAGGCAGCAGTCAGGAGTGTCCTTCTCTGAGCACTGGCCAGTATGTAGGGAAAATGGGTTTTTCAAAGGAAGCCTGGAGAGACCTTCCATTTTGGGGGTTCCAGAAAAATTCTGGCTCAGTCAGCAGCCCCTTCTAGGATCAGAAAAGAAGGTAGTAAGTCTTCTCCACCATGCCCTTTGGCAGTCCGCTGAGAGACGTTCACTCCGTTCAGAAATTTGGAGTTGAGAAATTTCAGTTGAATAAACTTCAGGCCTCAAAAATAGAATTCTATAAGCACCTTGGAAGGATTGTGGGAGAATCTGAAATGTTACACATCTAAGTGACTCTGGCTCATTTTATACCACACCTGGGGTCCTGAGAAGCCTTGTATAGCCTGAGTCTGCTTACCTCTCTAATCTCTGCCTTTTGGGGACTGTCTGATTTCTAGGTGGATTTGAAGAACTGTTGTTTTTCAGGTTCATCTGCTGCCCCCCCACCGCTACACCCATCCACATCTTGGTCCAGTAGTAATCAGTGAACAAAAAGTAAATTCCTTTTTCTTTTCTCTTTTTCAAAAACAACCCCCCTACTCTGATTCTATTGTATTTACTTGGTCAAGATATCTCCAAAGGGTGGCAACCCTTAAGTCCCACCTTCTTTGGGTTTGATGTCTAATTATACTTACAGATGGCTTCCCAAGTGGGTAAACAGAACCTGCCAATGCAGGAGATGCAAGAGACACAGGTTCGATCCCTGGGTTGGGAAGATCCCCTGGAGGAGGGCATGGCAACTCACTCCAGTATTCTTGCCTGGAGAGTCCCATGGACAGAGGAGCCCGGCAGGCTACAGTCCATAGGGTTGCACAGAGTTAGCTGTGACTGAAGCGACTTAGCACACATGGACGCCTGTCTTTACAGAAAGCTGCCAGGTTTACTTCTCCTCATCGTCTGGTCCAAGAAGATTAGACTTACCAACATCCACTAGCATCCAGTGACGACACATGCCTGGAGGACCCCGGTAGCTCCTCCCCTTCCTTGTCCCCACCTCCATTGTCCACCATCCTCCTGCCAACTTTACCAAACGCAACTGGGTCGTCTGGGGCCAGTGTTAGCTGGTCAGTCTCCATTAGCCTTTCTTTGATTCCACCAGTCCACACCACACCATCTATTTCAAGTGCAGTGCATTTACTGGGGTTTAAGTACATTTTGTACTTAAGTCTTCTCTCTAATTAGGGGATCTTTCATAGTACTACAGAAAGAGTTTACATTCTAGAATTCAAAGTCCAGATTCTAGATTCACTTATTGGCTGTGAGCCTTTGGGCAAGTTCTCTTAGCTTGTTTTCTCATTTGTAAAACGGGGGATGTGTGTTGTCCAGTTGTTAGGATAATAAAAAGAGTTGATAGTTTTTCAAAGAGCTCTGTAAACTGTTAAAGGGCTACACACTTATGGGTCAGTATTAAGTTGTCCTGTCCTGCCACCACCCACCCCCTCTTTGGTTTCATGTGAAATTAGAGCTTTGGGGGTGATTAGGGAGGTAACAGACCAATCAGCATGAAGCCAGCCCACCCCAAACCTCCTTGCCTAAAACCAGTTCCTTTGACGACCAGTTTGCCTAAAAGTCAAAGTAGTAATTTTGAAAGAAGGCATTTTGTACCAATTTTCCTAAGAGGCACTTCCAACATAATGTCATTTTTTTAAATCACTGTCACAATCTCCAACATTTTGTCAGTGATAAGATTGTTGTGTATGTTGGTGGGTGGTGTTTTCTATTTTACCTTTCATTGAGCAGCTTTATGACTTTTTAGCAAGTGTCTCAAGACTCTTTCTTCAAATTGTATATTTCTAGAACTAAATACCTGTCAAATCTGTAGAGTTCCCCACAAGACTTATTGAAGGCAACTTTTGCATCACTCCTGTCTCCTCTTTGCTGGGTTTTACTCTGGATTGTGCATGCATGTGTGCACCTAATGAGTTGATTACCCAAATTAACATGTACCCAACGTTCCTTTCTGTTCTCCAAGATATTGGTATTGTGACAACAAGCGTGAAGAAGTAAGACAGATGGGGCAGAATTGCATCGAATTCCTTGCATTTTATTTCTCAGGCTATCTTGTGCATCAGGCAACTCTACTTTGTGAGACATAAAATGATACATACAAAGTCATTACCAAATGTATTTATTGCAGGAAACAGAACATTTCTCAAGAAAGGCAAACTGGCTAAAAAGTCCCGGGAGTGTTCAAAAGTAGATAAAAATATAAGAAGGCACACACCAAGGATATAAAACAATTTCTAGTAGAAATCCAACCTTTAATCAGAATGTTCTTAAATAAATTTTTTAGAGTCCTTTAAAGGACACTGCACACAACAATTAGGACACTCAAACAGATGCCAACACACTTAAAACTGGACTGCATGTTATGTGAACTGGTCATTAAGCATAGCAATTCTTTTTGTGAGTTTTTGGCAAATTAGTTAGAAGCCATCTGACCTGGAACCAATATAGCAGGCAGGCACTTCCATCCCTGTGCATGAAGTTCATGGGCATGGGGTGGGGGGAGTGGGACCGAGGACCTCAGGGGAGAGGTGTGGCCCTCTTGAATGTGACCTCCAAGAGTAAGGGCGAATTGTCAGCTTTTCACTCTTTATTATAAAGACATATTTACACACTGAACAATCTTTACAAACACAGTGAACACAACTAGGGAAAGGGGATGCTTTCTTAATGTAAAGGGCCTTAATAACTTTGTATAAATTAGTCTAAGAATCATACACAACCACTTTAAATAAGACAGCCCCTCAGCACCCCCACTGCTTGTGTCCCCAGACTTTGCCAGCCATCCCTTTCCATTTCATTCCCCACAGGGCTGGGCAACTGATGCGACAGGAGAAACAGAGAGGAAGAGGGGGAAACGGCCCAGTCCCTGGTGGGGGAGTCCATGGCAGAAGAGGCTTTCTAGACACTGGTCAGCCCCCACTCCAGGCTGAGAGGCATTTGGGGGTCAGCGGGTGCCCAGCCTGGCTCCCCAGGGTGGGCCTTGAAGCAGCAGCAGCAGCAGCAGTAGCATTAGCAGCAGTGGAGGGAAGGGGAAGGATTCCGGTATAGGCGAAAGGGATTTGTTGTGGGACTCGGGGGGCCCTGACTCCCCCTGCTCCCATACATACATGGGTGGCCATCAGGCTCCTGTCTTCCCTTTTCTCCTTCCCAGGCCTCTCAGAAGAAAGCCTGCTGAGATCCACACTTCCTCCAATCTTTCCTTCCTTCCTCTCTCCCTTTCTTTCCTTTCTCTTTTCTGTCTTCCCCTTCCCCAAAAAAAGGCAACTGGGAGAGAAAGCCCTGTCAACATGAAGGGAAGGCTATTGAGTCCAATTGGTTAAGGCCACCTCCCGGCTCCTGGGAGTCTCAGTGCCTGAGCTGCTGCTATGAAAATACCTGGGGTCTGCGAGTGTCACAGGAATGGGAGTGGCTGGCCAGTCACAGAACTTTCCAGGCCAGGTTGGGGAATGGACCCAAGGGGCAGGCCAGGGAGGTGGGGACAGCTCCGTCCCACCATGGGGCAGCTCACAGCCAGCTCCCTCTCCCTTCCTAGGCACCCCTAGCCTCAACCCCAGGAGAAAGGCACTTCGTGGCTTTGGAAAGCCTCATCAAGAAGGAAGAGGACGTCCTCACATGGGAGAGGGAGACCTGGGCCCTCATTCTGGCTCTGGTGACACCAGGCAGGTCAGCATCCCCCGCCAGGCCTCTGCTTTTTGCAGGAGTTTGCATAAGGAGGTGGAGCTAAGTGATCTCCAAGGTGCCTTTTGGCTCTGATAGTCTGTGATTCTTGGCAAAACCAAGTGTCCTGCTTGGCTTTCGTTCCTGGGAGGGTACAGAGCCACCTCAGGCCCATCTCCTCCCCTTCAGAGCTGGAGCTGAAACTAGCTGGGGTAAGGGGAGCGGGGAGTGAGTGGGAGGGATGGTCAGGCAGGCAGCAAGGTGGTGAGAAAAGTGACAAAGTATCCATAACAGCTTTATGGAAAGCCCGAATGAACTTTTTGGCCAACCCAGTACAGCATGGCCCCTCTCCTTCACCTCTTCCTTAACTGGGCCAAACTCAGGGAGGAGGAAGACACCACAGTAGCTATTCCTCTCTTCTCTGGTGCTTCACCTCCTCCTTGGCCAGAGTGCCAAGCCCCCATTCTCATGCCCCCCAAGGCACCCTGTCTGCATCCCAACACCCCATCCCTCTCCCCTCTCACTAGAGTCTCTCATTGCTCAGCTCCCTGTGCCCCTCTGGCAGCCAGGGGAAGGCTGATGCCCTAGTTGAAGAAGGGAGCATTCCACCCAGCCCGCAGGGCATACCTGAGGCAGGAAGGGCCAGAGAAGCGTTAGGCATTAGGACATCAGACAGAAAAGGTAGGGCTTAGGGCAGGGGGAGGGCTGGCATTCCAGCACAAAGTCTCCCAAGTCAGGAATCAGGGGCTGAATGGATCCTTGATGGGAAGGCAGGTCGGGGAGAAGAGCCAGCCAGTGAGCAGCTAGAAGAGGGGCCAGGTGAGGCGAACGGCTGTGAGGGCTTCAGAGAAGCAGGCCGATCTATGGAGGAGTAGAGAGAAATCTCAGGGGGTTGGGCGCGTGGTGGCCCCTTCAGTCCTAAAGAGACAAAAATGACCAGAGAGGAGTCATTGATGTGTCCTAGGTCAAAGGAACCACCCCAGGGCAGGACAGAAGACCACCTTCACCCTGCTCCACGCAAGCCTGAACCTAAAGCCTCAGGCCCCTGAGCCTGATGCCCCTGTCCTGGAGACAGCGGGAAGGAGAGCAGTTCACCTCTATCCTCTCCTCCCATAGCTCCGTGCAGCTCTCTTTCTGTCTTCTGCCTGCGGCTACCCCCCAAAGCTCCCAGCCTCCTTCTCTGCCTCTGGTGAGGATCCATACCCACACACATACCCTGGGGCACCCCTCCCCAGCTTATCAAAGCACCCCCTCAGCCCCTAGTCTTCCAGAACACTCCACCTGGGCCAGCCAGCCCAACTCTAGGCAGCCAGGCAGACGGGAGCCAGCACCTGACTCCTGGGGGAGTGCCAAGCCTCTCTCCAGCCTCAGCCTCCTGTCTGTAAGCCCCAGGGTTCTGTGTGGGGCTGGGACTGCCTGGTGCAGGTCTCTGGCCAGCGATCAGCAGCAGGGCCACCCAGCTTCCAGACCGTTCCTCCCTTGCCCTCTCTGTGCCACCCACTCACCAGAGGCTCAAGTGCTGTTTCAGAAAGGCATGGGACCCTTGTGGGAGAGGCGTGGCCGCTGGCGCCGGAACTTCCTCCGACCTCCCTGCCAGGGCCCTGGGCCACTCCTCGGCCCCCTGGGCTGCACCAGGTAGCGGATGGTGCCTTCTTCCATCTCCTTCCCATCAGAAGTCTGCAGCAGGGGTCCTGTAGGAAGAAGAAAGCCCATCAAGCCGGTCATCCCCAAAGGCTGATGCAGAGGGCCAGGGCCCCAGGCGGGCAGCTTCCCCATGAGGTGGCACTCTCATAGCTTGTCTTTCTTTTTCAATCCATGAACCAATGAACTTTTTGCAATGGTTACACTGTTCTGGGGCAAATGGAACCCACGACTCACATCTTACGAATTATACACCTGACTTTATGCCCTTTTGATAGTCTTACCATGTTTCTGATGGGCACAAATACATGTTATGTGTTCAGAACGTCATCAAGAGGTGCACTTTGGGGTATCAGGCCTGTACTGAGGCTGGGGCATGGCAGACAGTATACCTCTTATGCAGCCTGGCAACTGATACACTGAAAACATTTCAGACACACAATATTTCAAGGAAATGAACTCCCCTCATCACGTGGCCATCACCTCGATTCAACAGTGATCCAGATGGAGTTACATATGCTTTGGTTCTCCTGTTTCTTTCTTTGTGGAGGTATTCTAAAGCAAATCTGGAACATGATGTCATTGTACATCCTTGATATGCAGGTGACCCACTTTTGAGTCCTAGAGCTCTCAGACCTCCCTGCTGGGCATCTCATCAGTGTCTAGCCATCTTGGGGCTCAGTTGCTCCCATGGCCTCCTGGTGGGTGTGACTGGGGGACTGCTGGGGAGTCAGTCTCTGATTCTCTCTGTCAGGGGGCAGGGTGGTCACTGACTCTGCCTTCTGCTGGATTCTATTCAGGCTGTGACCAGATTCAGAGGCCAATAAATATTGTACAAATGACTGAGTAAACAAATGAGTGAATGTCACCTGAGGCAGCAAGCGCATCAGGAAGGCGGCTGGGCTGTTGGAGTTGCCCCCCCTTACCACACCTCTTTTCATCCCCAGATCATACCCCTATCCTGTGTCTGATGCATATTCCTTCTATTCTGATACCAGTTGGCTTCTTTTCTGCTCTAAGGGCTCCCCTCTATATCTGTGCAGAAGGTAGAAACCTCCTGATGCCAGATCAAGCCCTGCCAATAGAATCCAAGTGGTGCTGGGTGTTCCTGGGTGTGATGAGGGACAAGACCCATGGGCCACCTCTCCTGGAAGATGATATCCAGCCAGGGCAGGCGAGCTGGCACACCACAGGCAAGCCAGCTACCAGAGGCTAGCAGAGTAGGGAGTGGCAATGGTGTTGGGCAAGAGGCAGACCAACAGAGTGTTGGGCAATGCCCAGGATGGGGCTGCTCTGGGCAAATACAGCTTCTGAGGCCAGCGATCATGAATCCCAGTCTCCTTCTTCCCACACCAGCAGGTTCGCCTCTCTCTCCCCCCACCTCTCTTTCTCTCTCCTCTCTCTCTCTCTCTCTCTCTCTCTCTCTTTTTTTTTCTCTACTCT
>ML662898.1:639123-697546 GCA_007570785.1 Antilocapra americana
TCTCTCTCTCTCTCTCTCTCTCTCTCTCTCTCTCTCTCTCTCTCGACCTGTTTCCATCCATCCAGGAGTCTCCACCACTAGCTCACAGTTTCCATATAACCGCCCCTTGGCTGCCAGTTCCCCCATTATACCCCTGGCGGCTCTTCCTTTCCTTCCTCCCTGCCTCCAGCATCCCCATGCTCCAGTTCCTTCCTTGGCTAGTTGGCTTTTGTGATTCCTCCTCCACTTGCACACAATTTCCAGGCATTTATCCTCCTCTTAGGCCAGAAGCAGGCAAGGTCTGTCCTTAGGGTCCTCCCTGCCCAGGCCCCTGGGGCCTGCCGCTGTCCAGCTCTGGCCCAGGCATGCATGCACACTCTCTAGCCCTCCACCCTCCCTCCAGGAGAAGAGTCACAAGCCCATTAGGACCTCTCTGTTTACCAGCCACTCTTCATGCTTCTGGTTGGGGGTGGGTTAATGTGGTCCCCTAAACCCGGCACCTAATGTAAATTCAAACACAAACTGTCTGTGCTTTGGGGCAGTAGGTGTGGATAGGGGCCAGGAGGCTGCTTCCTCCTGTCGTGGGGCTAACTTCTGCAAAGGGGCTGGAACGTGTGTAGGGACAGGAGGGAAGCCCCTTCACTCAGCCCCCCACCCCAGCTGCTTCAGCTTCTGCTCTGTGTTTTGGAGCCCTCTCAATGGTGTCCTGCCCTTTGCAAGGGGATAGGAATGATGCTAAGGAAAAGTTAGTACCAGAGAAACTCTTGGGGGGGGGAGGAAAGGACTGTGCTGAGGGTGTGGCCAGGCACACAGAAACACCCCAAGGACCATAAAGGTGTCAAGGAGGTCTTGGTTCTTTCATCTGAAGGATGACCAATGGCACAGGCTATGGTCCCAGGAACAGCAGGCATGAGAAGAGAGGCACAGTGCCCAGTTGGGAAGGGTATCATCTGCAAATGCTCAGACCCAGGGCTGTAAGTGGTGGTGGCGATCAGGGAGGGAAGCCTGGTGGGGAAGGCTCCTAAGAGGAAGGGAGGCCCAGAGCCAGGATGAGGAGCATGGCTGGTGGTCTCAGACTCTAGCCAGGGAGATGTCTAGACACTAGGGCTGCAGAGAACTACCTAGGCTGACTGAGGTCTCAGCTGGGCCCTGGAAAGCAGTCACCCAGAAGCTCCAGGCATCTTGCATCCTACTGGGTTGGGGGCTCACTGGCCTCCTCATAGCCAGAAGTTTGCAGTTCCTCTCCCACCCTGATCCCATCACCCACTTGTTTCCTACTTTTGAATCTGAGTCTGGTTCAACCTAAGATAAGCTGACACCTGAAACCCAGGCTTTGTCCTGTCTAAACCGGCCAATAGGAGGCTTCTGATTCTCATCACTGCAGAGGTCCTGGCTACACAAGAGAATTCCCCTGTCGAAACTGGGACCATCCCCAGTGAACTTAAATATTTTCCTCTAACTCATCTGCTACTTAAAGGAACACTAGGGCAATCCGGCCAAGAGTCACAAGCCTACAGGGACAGAAGCGCCATCAGCATCTCCATTGTGAACCACAGTCAGGGGTAAACAGGGCTTGCTTTTCACACCACACGAACTCCAACCCTGCCAGCGCATAATGAGGTGTGTGCCACTTTTCAGGAACATGCCACCCTCACTTGGAATGAAGTATCATTTTCTTTTCCTCTTGCCATCCAGCCTGTCTTGTGATGGCTTTAAAAGCCCACACAAATGACCTGGTGGCACTAGCTGTGTCCCCTCCACTGCTCTGGGGTCCTGCATGTATCTCTGGGATGAGGTTCCTCTCCTCTGTCTGTCCAGCCCCATGCCCTGAGCCATCTTCCCATGCAAGCCAAGCCACTGAGGACACCTTGTGCCCTGGCAGCCCTGCTCATTTGCTTCACCTGCGTTAGTCCTTTACTGACTTGGGTTATCTGGGGGCTTAGCTCTGAGGCATTGGGGATGGAGTGGAGACTCCCTCTCCCTGAGTCAAAGAGGTCAGAGGCTGTTCTCATGCTGTCATGGGTGCCAGGCCTCAGCTGGGGCTGGGGAGAGGCAGGAAGGGGCGGAGAGAGAGAGAGAGGTGCTCAGACAAAGACCAAGGGCTGCTTGGCCCTGGCTCAGCAGTTTGCAGACTCAGAAGAGCAAAGTGTATCCCAGGTCAGGAGGCAGCGAAGGAGTCTGTGTGTATTGGTGGGGGTGCATTCCAAGTCAGGGCACAGTGTTGTGGAAGAAGCATGGATTTCAGGCCTGGAACTCTGACTGGGGACTCAGGCTGCAGACAGCATTGGAGTCTGCGCCAGGGGCAAGGTGCTTCAGAAAAGCTCCCTTTTTCTGACCCAGGACAGGAGGCACAAACAGCAGGACCTGTGTCCTTGGACCCTGGGCTGGTGGCCACCTGCATGGAGGTGGCCTCCTTGGCTCCAGGAGAGGCTGGGGGAGGGGAGTGAAGAGGCAGGGGGAGCCCAGGAAGTTTCCAGTGCTTGGCTTAAGCAAAACGTGAGGGCAACGAATTTACCCAAAGCAAGCTGTGAAGATAAGGCGACCTAATGAAAAAAAGGTGAATTGAAGCAGGACGTGGCAGGGTCTGAAACAGACAGCGCCTTCCCTCCTGTTGCAACCAGCTCTGCCTTTACCTCAGTGCTACCCCAACAGCTGGACACCTAAAGGGTCCAAATGCTGGTCAGTCAGTGAAGAGTCTCCCTGGAGGCTCTGGGGGAGCTTCCTCTGGGATGCCCTCTCTGTACCCACTCTCCCTGAAGGCACCACCTGGGGCCATTTGCCAGTGGTGGTGTCCCCTGGGTGTCTTGTCTTGCCAAGTGCACTGGCGGCAGGCTCCCAGAGGGCAGGTCCCTGCAGGATCCTTCATTCGTATCTTTTGCTCATTTTCCGCCATTGCCCGCCTGACAGGAGTTTGTCAGGAAAAAGCCTACTCCCCTTCTTCTCAAGGAGGTGGCTGACCCAGAGCTTGGGCCCTGAAAAGAGAGAGCACTGGAGAACTAGCTGAAGGCCAGAGCCAACCAAGTCACCTTCCTGAGAAGCCAGGCAGGGCTCCCTGGGGCCAGAGCAGTGCCAAAGACAAGAGCTGAGAAAGCAGGTGACCTACAAAGAGAGAGGTGGAGCCCTGCCGTGCCTCTCAGAGCCTCCAAGATTGCATTGTGTTCTGGAAGGCCTGGAACCAAGGAGGACCCGGAGCCTGCCTCTAAACGTGCTGCCCTGCTCTCTGCCTCCCTCGGCTCCCACCTACCCGAAACTCCAACCCTGGCACTGGCATTAGTCCACCTGGTCTTGGCCTTTCTATTCTGTGGTGCCAGTCAGGTACCAGTGACAGCCAGATCACAGGACTGTGGCAGCTGGAGGTGGGAGCTGGCAGCCCCAGGAGACACTGACGCACAGCCAGGCAGCCTGGACCCAGACGGCTGGGCTGTGGGTGGAGACCGGCCTTGGGCACGATTGCCAAGTATGTCAGGTGGGGCTGTGGTGCAGGTGGGGGCCAGCAGGCGCTGTTGCCTGGTTTGGTGCCTGGAGACAGGGGGACTGAAGCGCAGCATGACCGTGCCTGGGGTGGAGGGGAGGCGGGAGGGAGCCAGAATCTCGAAGAACTGAGTCCCTGCGGTGGGACCGAGGCCTTGGGGAGAGCCTTCCCATATGGGAGCAGGAGAGCAGACTGAACAGGACTTGGGAGTAAGGGAGGAGACCAGCCTGGCCCGGCCCTGCCCAGTCCAGCCCAGGAGAGGCCGTCTCAGCTCACAAGCAGGCTGCAAGGAGCAACAGCTGGGCTCCAGGCCACCGCCCCCGCCGCGTGCTCCTGCCTATGCAACAAGTGTCACGTCTGCATCTTGGCACATCATCCCCAGTGGCCCGTGCCCCCGGACCGGCCGGCGGCCCCTAACTTTCCACGCGGGAGCCCTGTCCACCCGGCTCAGGTCAGTTCCCTCCAATGATCCACTAGGGTAAAGGGAAGCGCCTCCCGCCGATTCCCTGCAGCACGTGGGGCACGGGGCACGGGACCTGAGGTGCACGCCTACGGCCCTGAACTCCTCAGACTGCGAGGGGCCACCGGGAAGAGCCAGGCTCCAGGCGGGTGAGGCCCCAGGCCGAGCCGAGCCCCCCACTCCCCCGGAGAAATTGGTGCTCGCGGCCGGCGGCCCCCTGATCCCGGGCGCCCTGTCAGTGGGCGGCCCGGCGCGTGGCGGCTCCGGTACGGCTCGCGCGCGGCTCCTGGGAGGCGGAGAGGGAGCGAGCGTCGGGGCGGAGGGCGGGTAGCGAGGGGGCTGCAACGCGGACGAGCGGGAGGGCGCGCACTCACCTCCGCACACCGCGCTCAGGCAGAGCCAGAGCAGAAGGAGCGCCTGCACGCAGAGCCGCAGATTCATGCTGCTCCGCCGGCCGCCGCCGCGCGGCCCGGGCCAGGGGGCGGGGGTGGGGGCGGAGAGGCCGAGGGCCGAGGGAGGCGCGAGCCGCGGCTCGGGCGGGCGGCGGGGCGCGGAGCTCGCGTGGCTCCGGGCCGCGAGACGGTGCGCCCCGAGCCGCGCCGCGGGCTGGCCGGCCGCCGCCTCCTCTCTCCCGCAGCCTCCCTCTCCCGCCGCGGGGCAGCGCCGCCCAGCTGGTCTTGGCGGCTCCGGGGGCGGCGGTGAGCCCGTTCCAAGTGGCTGGCGGCTCGGCTGTGGCTCCAACGGCCCGGGGCTCAGGCTGCCAGCGGGAATGCGCCCCGCTCACTCCAGGGGCTGCATTTTGTAGCCTGTGGCTTGGCCGCGAGCCCACTTGGTCATGTGGTCATCGGGAGGGTTGGAGGGGGGGCCAGGAAGAGGGAGAGGGAGCGAGCCTCCCGCACCGCCCCCCTCCCGGCACGCACTTGGCAACCTCAGCCAGGGCGCGAGAGGGAACCTCGAGGTGGCCCCACAACAAAGGCTGCGCGGCCGCTCTGACAGCCCACAAGCGGCTCCCCGGACAATGCCCGCCCGGCCGGGGGGCCAGAGGGTTCTAGAGACCTGAAGGATTTCAAACACAGGAAGCGTTTGGGGGTGGTGGAGGGGCACACTTAACCCTTTGTCGCCACGCTTCCATAACAGCTGTCAAGGAACCGAGGCGCTGCCCCCTCTCCCCGCCTCTACCCCTGACTCGGTCCATCTGCACAGCCACCCCGCAGCTGTAAGGACTTAGCCGAGACCCTCAGGCACTGGCCCGCCTCTCTCCTCTGTGTCTTCAACTGGGTTTGAATTGTGCCCGGTGCCCCCATTTCTCCTACTATCCCTCCAGTAGGCACCCCGTAACTGGAATACCCCCACCCCATCCTTCCACTTCTCACCCAGAAGACTTGCCAGGATAAAGGATAATCCAGAAGAGGCTGCCCTGGTTCCTCCTCGTCCTTTGGACATGCGACAGCTCCTAAGAGAGGGCATCTACTCCCTTGTTCCCCATTATCACAAGCAACCATTTACCGACTCCAGACAGCCTAGGCTGGATTCATTTTGCATGTACTTGGGACTCCCCTCTGAAAGTGGGTCCCGAAGTTGTTTGCCTTCCCAGTCTAGACTGTCCCTTCCTACAGCCTGTGAGCTCCCAAGACAAGGAACTGCCTTTCACTGCCCTGGGAACCCCCTAAGATAGGACCTTCTCTTCTCATCCTTCTGCCTCTCTCCAAAGTCCCCAGTATCGGGCTCTGCACATAGGTGGCACTCAACACATGTTAAAAGACTAAATTGAAAGGTGTTTCCACATTTAAGCTGGCCAAGCAGTTTGCTTGAAGAGCAAGTCCAGAACGGTGTGTGTGTGTGACATTGAAGATGTGAGAGACCACTGTAGATTTAACATTTTTTTTGAAATGTTAAGACAATCCAGTGTATGCCCAATTTTTTAGGAGTCTCCATCCAAGGTAATTGTCAACCCCGGAGAGTGGGTCTCTGCTTTGTTCACACCTGCATCCCCAGGCCTAGAACAATGGCTTGGGCATGGTTCATCGTGCTCCCTACATAATTTTGAATATATAAACGAACTTTTCAAAATGCTTCCTATTGCCTAAATCAAGGTAGTGGGAAGGGGATATAGGGTTCTTGTTCATAGCCTACAGCCAGATTGGCCCAGTCCAGTAGGAAAAGGGTAGAGACAGGAGAGGTAGAGATGTCTTCACCTCTTCATCCGTGAGGCCCAGGCGGTGAGCAGTGGGTATTAGCAATGTAAGATCATTCGCCTTGTGCTGCCCCCTGGAAAGAATCTTCCCGCTCCAGGAGGAGAAACACGGGACCTCTAGTTTTCACCCTCAACGGCTGCAGGGCCTTGCTGTTGTCACCTAAATTTACTGCATCTCGCGGGGATGATCATCTCCGTGCTACCCCTTTCAGGGTTGTTAGGGGATTGAATGATATAATGTACCTGAAGGCACCGGTGCAAATCGGAAATCAACCCTTGCGGGATGCTTTTTAGGAACCGTGATCCTCTAAGCGCTAATGCAACTAGCCCAGGCATTTGCGAATGAGCGCCCCCATAAGTCCGTTCATGGAAGCGTTCACATTTAATTGCTCCTTAACCAGGATGTAGATGGGCTATTTGCTAAGTGGTTAAGAGCTGCTCTCTCCCATGCGACTGGCCCCAATGACATTTAAAATAAAATGAAAAATTCATTTCCCCGGTTGCACTGTCAATTGCTCGGTATCCACCTAGATACTGAGGTTAGAGGCTACTGAGTTGGACGGCACAGAATAGAACCTTTCAATCATTGCAGAAAGTTCTATTGGACAGTGCTGGGCTAGAGTAGACCAATCATTCTTTCTTCTTCTCTCTCTCTTTATTTATTTGGCTGTGCTGAGTGTTAATTGAGGTATGCAGGATCTACTTCTCTGCCCAGGGATCGGATCTGGGCCCCCAGTGTTGGGAGCATGGAGTCCCAACCACTGGACCACCAGGGAAGTCCCTCATTCTTTCTTCTATAATCCTTTCCCCCACTTTACTTCCTCTTCAAAATGCACAAGGGAACAACATACAAAAGCAAAGCCAAATACAAATTTAAGACAAACAACTCTCAGTAAACAGAAGGCTGTGCTGTGTGCCTGGTGAAATCTCAATTCCCTGACTAGGGATTGATCTCAGACCATCAGCAGTGAAAGCTTGGAGGCGTAACCACTGGAGTGCCAGGGAATTCCCAAGGCATGCATCGAAAGCAAGATTTAAAGAGCTGACCACGTGGGAGAATTATGTTTTAATCTAATCCTTCTCTCCACTTCACTGAACTGCATCCATTTTTCCAGTCCTGGATCCAAGATCACATCTTTTTCCTTTCTCAGTCTGCTCTTGCCCACAGTAACTTTATCTTCTTCTTAACAGCTATGGTTATAACTTTTGTTGGCAGTTATTTTGGCCTGCACTTTCGTATCTGCATGCCATGTTCTGTGGGCCTGTGGAGAGGGTCTACCACCAGGATACCCATTCCGGAACCAAGGCCTGTGAGGTAAGCGATGCAACTCAGCTTAGTCACCCTGAAACCCCTGTGGGTTCCTATATATCTCAGTAGCTTATTCAAATAACTAGTTTGCATACTTGTCTCCACCCACTAGACTTGAAGGTCATCAGAATGATAGCAACTCATGCAGTGTGTGACACAAAGTTGGCACTTGGAGGCAACTTGTTGAAGAAATAACTGACTGTTGGTAGAACTGTGCACTGTCTTTTGTTTGGAAGAGGACACTATTGAATTCATATTAGCAGAATAAATGTTTAAAGGTCTTTCTCCAAGGGTGGGGAGGAGGTGCAGGCTGCCATCCCCACCTTCCTTCCCTGAGGCAGCAGCATTCTTGCAATTGGGGCTTGGGCCTGTAAGGAGGGACAAGACTCGGTTTCCAATCAACTTCAAGGGCAATTCTGAGGCCTCGAGTAGGCCTGTAAAGTACTTAGCACAGGACCCAGCCACAGTAGTTGTTCAGTCAATGTTAGTTTTCTCCTTTTACTGATGTGATCCCCCCACCCACCCACCTTTGGGCTCTGACCTCTGACCTCTTGGAACTGATCAGGAAAGAACAGCTCTATCTTTGCCCTGTTCCATCCATACCTGTCTTCTTAGTAGCCATCAGAACTGTTCACTATCTTATTCCCCCAAAGCACCCATCTCTACTGGAGTTAATCTGATGAATACACTTGATCCAGGAAGTTAGTGCATGATAGGAATTTGAGGTTTGCCTCCCAGGTATGGTATTATGATAGTAGTCAGTTGAAGTCTGTCCTATTCCCCAGCTCCACCCTTTCAAGCAAGGAGATATTTTCAAGACTTTGGCTCAAAAAAGACACTGCACTTCATTGTGGTGTGCAGGCTTCTCTCGTTGCAGAGGGTGGGCTCTGCAGGCTCAGTAGTTGTGGCACACGGCCTTAGTTGTTTCTATGCAGAGCTCCAGATTCCCTCATAGCTCAGTTGGTAAAGAATCTGCCTGCAGTGCAGGAGACTGGGTTCAATTCCTGGGTCGGGAAGATCCTCTGGAGAAGCAAATGGCAACCCACTCCAATATTTTTGCCTGGAGAATCCCATGGACAGAAGAGCCTGGCAGGCTACAGTCCATGGAGTTGCAAGAGTCGGACACGACTTAGCAACTAAACCACCACCACATAGAGCTCACCTTGCTTCAGAGTCAACTCAAAAAGGGATCCCCTCTGACAGCTTACAACCCAACCTTCTTTTTCAAAAAAATTTTTGTTGGGATATAGTTAATTTACAATATTACATTAGTTTCAGGTGTGCAACATAGTGATTCAACATTTTTATAGACTATACTCCATTTAAAGTTATAAAATATTGGCCATATTCCCTGTGCTGTACAATACAATATATCCTTGTAGTCAATGTATTATATACTCAGTAGTTGGTGCCTCTTCATCCCCAACTCTCACCTTGCTGCTCCCCTCTAATATCCCCAATGGTAACCACTACTTTAGTCTCTGTATCTGAGTCTGTTTCTTTCTTTTTTTAATTATTTTATTTATTTTTTCCTTTCTGAGTCTGTTTCTGTTTTGTTATATTCACTAGTTTGTTTTATTTTTTAGATTCCACATATAAGTGATATCATACAGCATTTGTCTTTCTTTGTCTGACTTATTTCACTAAGTGTAATACCCTCCAGCTCCATCCACGTTGTTACAAATGGCAAGATTTCACTCCTTTTATGGCTAAATAATATTCCATTGAATATATACCACAGCTTCTTTATCCATTCATCTGTTGATGGACACAGGTTACTTCCATCTTGGCATTTGTAATAACACTGCTGTGAACAGTAGGGGGGTGCATGTAATTCTTCAAAGCAGTGTTTTAGTAACAACCCAAGTTTCAGCTCATAGGTTCATCCACTGAAACCTCAGAGTACATTCCAGTTGTAGCCCATTCCTCTCTTCCTGTCCCCACAGAGGAAGAGGAGGATGTCGCTAAAATTTATTGAGCATCTGCTGCATGTGAAGCACTGTTCTAAATGCTTCACATATGTTAACTCATTTAATCCTTATGCCCATGAAGTAGTCCTACTTCTTACCATTCCCATTTTACATGAGGCAACTGAGGCTAACAAGAGTTTAAGAAAATTTCCCAGGTCTGCCTAATCTGGAAGACCACACACTTCCCTTGCTGAACTTTGAGAAGCAATCACTTTATTTGCACTTCTTTTTTTTAAGATGAACTTATTTATGGTTGCATTGGGTGTTGCTTGCTGTGCATGGGCTTTCTCTAGCTGTGGTGAGCAGGGGCTATTCTTCATGGCAGTGTGCAGGCTCCTCTCATTGCAGAGAGCCTGGGCTCTAGGCACGCAGGCTCATTAGTTGTGGCACATGGGCTTGGTTGTTCCATGGCATGTGGGATCTTCTCAGACCAGAGGTCAAACCCATGTCCCCTGCATTGGCAGGTGGATTCTTAACCCCTGAACCACCAGAGAAGCCCTATTCGCATTTCTAACACTGCACTCCTACTGTCTTGAATCAAATTAGGAAGCAATGAAGCATAGTGGTTAAGCTTCTGGGTTCTGAAATAACACCACTATCACTAAATAGGTAACTTAGAGCAAATTATTTAAGATTTCTGAGTTTTAGGTTCCTCATCTGAAAAAAAGGGGGATCTTAGCTCCCTGGAAAATTGAAAGGATTAAACCCAACAACACCTAGGAAGTACTTGGTACACTGCTTGACTCTTCTAATAAGGCAAGCATTATATAAATTTTATATATCCTCATAGGTATTTGTGTATATCTTAACAACAGTATGAGATAGTAACACTATGTCTTACTCATTTTTGTGTTCTTCCAGCAGTGCTAATGCCCAAAGCAAATACTCAATAAATATTCACTGAATGCAGGAAGGAACTGTATGTGTGTTAGTCACTCATGGTGTCTGACTCTTTGCAACCCCACAGACTGTAGCCCACCAGGCTCCTCTGTCCATGGGAGTCTCCAGGCAGTATAGTCATGTTGATAATCAATCTGGGTTTATGATAGATATCAGGTCTCCTTATTTGGGCAAAATCATCACAGCCTGTCCAACAGGTTCTGAGATGGGTCAACAGCAAGAGTTAGCAGAAATAACACAAAGATGTGAACTCCCCCCACCCCCAATTGGTAATGGTTGTTTTAATGGGAGTAATATAAAAAGTGGAATGACAAGTGCATATCTGGAGAGTGATAAGCCTAGCCAGTACTCAGAGAAATCTCCCTAACAGAAAGAATCCCAACCCCTCATTATGCAGATAGAGAAACTGTGGTCCAGAAAGGAACAGTGACTTGCACTGTTAAGGTTACACAGAAAGCAGGTGGCAAAGTCAGGACGGAGCCCTAGATCTGATTAACTTCTGTCTCTTGCTTTTCCTTTGGTGCCTTCCCTGCATACAGCTGTCACTCACTGGATGAGCAGTGCCCGGCTGACTGTGAAGCCACTCAGAACGTCTGTGGTTAGTCATGGACTCTCATTCACAGTCAGGCCTTCTGGAGCACGTCATAATAATGAACCTTCCCAATATCACTCATCCAATTTGTTCCCTAAGACATAAGCTAAATTAATGATCAGAGAAGTTCAGTAGCAGCAACCTTGGTGAAAAGTCTTTAAGCAGAGCCTCAAAGCTTCTGCTGTCTCTGTAGCTACTTAACAGGAACTTGAAAAACAGCAGAAAAGGCCAGCTGCTGGTTGATGCCTCACTAACTAGCTCCTTGACAAATGATCTTTGCTTGGCTCAGCACCAGCAGAGAACATGAATTTTCACTGTCTCATTACTTAGTATTTGTCTTTCCAATTCTATTGGCTAGAATTGAGCTTTCTAACTCATCTATATGTCCCAGAGCAACCAATACAATGTTTGCCATACAGCAGAAGCTTACTACATCTTCAGGGATTAACTTTCCCACTTTGAGTGTGAAACCATGATGTTAATTACATGGAAACTTACTCTATAAATCAAAAGATCTTAATGACCAATTGGGGGAAAAAACCTGGTTGTTGGGATCTGGGGACATTGCCAGGATTTCTTCTTCAGCTAGCTGTATGATTCTCCCCTTGCATTGGTGTCCAGTCCCTCCCAGTCTTTATCATCAACTGGATCATAACCCTGGCCACAGACTAAGGTCTTTCCTCTCACACTTGCTCTTGCCCCAAGCATGCAACATCAAATAGTAAACATTATAAGTTATCACTTTTGCAAAACTTAGAGAAGTAGCCATTTTGCAGCATAACCACACTACTTTTATTCACATCCCTGGCTTTAATTCCATAACTCAGTCCCCTTGTGTGCTAAATCCTTTCACAGGGCATGTTTCTGCCATTTGCAAATGGGTTCCAAATGTCCCAGAAATGTTTATTCAACATTTATATGTCTTCCAACTTCTTTGCAAACAACATACATTCCCAGTTTCTCTTATATATTTAAGAGATCAGGGGTTCCCTCACAGATACGTGTCACATGACACAACTATGTTCCTGAAAGGTATTATAGCAATGGAATTCACATCACTGGCAATATATCAAATATTTTCAACGGACTGACTGGTCACTAGCAGGATCCAGTCCTAAGAGGGAACCTCCAAGAAAGTAAAAAACTGCTCTTCCACCCCCACCACCACCCCATCCCTACAGAGTTGCCCCTTTTCCCTGCATCCTGCCCATTCCTTCTGATCCTTCAGCCTCGCCCAGAGCCACACAGGTCCCTGTTCCTCCCATTGGTCTTTCAGAGCAGTTCCATTTCCTCTGCACATCCTCTATGACGTCTCCCAGGAGCCTCCATCCTTCCTCTCCTCTAGGGTCTATAAATACACTGGTCCCCCAGGGGGGCGTATGAATTCCTTCCTCAGGCAGCAAGGCCTTATGAACTAGGATGGCCACTCCTGAATGAGCAGGTTTATCTCCAAGGTCCAGTGGGCCATTGAACCTTTCTTCTTCTTGCTTTGCTGGCTAATCTTAACCAGACTTACATAAGGTAGAGTATTATACCACCTCAAATCTGGTACCTTTGTGTGCTGAGACAGAGCAAAGGTGGATGGGGACTAGGTGTTAAGTCTATGACCAGTTTGGCTGTGTGCTTAGAGCTCTGAGATAATGAGGTTAAGCTAGCGAGATCATCTCAGTCAGCTTTGCTCCATCCCAGATGTGAGTTTGTACCCTTACGGTGATCAGAGGTGGCATCGTCACTGCATGGGTCTTAATCCAGACCACAGACTGAGAGCCTCTTGAAGTCTCACTTCTTTGTCTTCCATACATTTCCAGAACACAGAAAGAGAGAGCCCAGTAATGTATTAACTTTAAAAAGGTAACATTTTGGAGGGGGGGAGAAAAAGAAAGGTAGCCATTTTACAGCAAAGTCTCACATATTAGTTTCTCAAGGCAGCTGTAACAAATTACCACAAACTGGGTGGCTTAAAACAGCAGAAACTTATTCTGTTCCAGCTCTGGAAGCTAGAAGTCTGAAATCAAGAAGGTTCTAGGTGAGAACCCTTCCTTGCTTCTTTCAACTTGTGATGACTCCAGGCATCCCTTGGTTTGGGGCTGCAACATCTTCACATGGCCTTCTCTCTGTCTGTGTGACCTTCTTCTGCCTCTTTCTTTTCTAAAATATTTACATATTTGGCTGCTCCATGTCTTGCAGCATGCAAGATCCTCTGTCTTCATTTTGGCACATGGGATTTTTAGCTGTGGCACGTGGGATCTAGTCCCCTGACCAGGGATGGAACTCGGGCCCCCTGCATTGGGAGCTCAGAGTCTTAGCCACTGGACCACCAGGGAAGTCCCTGCTTCTCTCTCATAAGGACACTTACCATTGGATTTAGTGCCCACCTGCATGATGCAGGCTGACCTCCTCTTAGAATCCATAACTTATTTACATCTTATTTGGAAAAGACCATTTTCCAAATAAGGTTACATTCAGTTTCTAGGGGTTTAGACATGGACATATCTTTTGCACACACCCATTCAACCCACTGCACCCCCACTGCCTCCGCTCGCATCCCCAGCATGCTGGAATCATAAGAGCATGAACTTTATGTCCATGTTGCCTTCAAATGTCTCTCAAATCTGTATATTCTCTACGTTTCTGTGCCCCATCCTCGTTTAAACCCTATCAGTCCTTGCACATCATTCTCCAAAGCAACCAGAATAGTTAGGCTGGCCTGCTCAGCTTGCCAGTCTTCCGTGGTTCCCAGTGGCTCTGAGGGTTGAGACCCAACTCTTGGCCATGGACTGCGAGGCGCCAGCCACCTGTCTTGCCTCTCTCCGTCTTTCTATCTGCAGTGCCATGTCCTTTCCTCTTGGAGAACTCTCTACTCCACCCCATCTTCTCCTGGCTAATATCCATCATGCATCAGCTCAGCTCTAAGATCAAATACCACTTCCTTAAGCAATGCTTGCCTTGGCCCCCAAACCAACTGAGAAATCATCATCATATCTCTCATAGTGTGCAATTAGATTTGCATTGTATCAATAACTCTCCTCACCTACCTCCCCCACCAACCCCAATTGATTGAGCTCCACGAGGGGCTATGGCTCTCTGGTTTCATCACTGTCCTCAGAACCTAACCGGTGTCCAACACATAGTAGGTGTTCAGTCATTATTTGAATGAATATATGAATTAATTCATCCAAATTAATTAATTCTCATCGTTAATTAGTTCTCATCGCTTGTGTTCCTGTCCTAAAAATGAGAGAAATAATGCCTATCTCAAGGTTGAATAATGAGAAAAATGAGATCATGGAGGGAAAGGGGCTTTATAAACCATGAGATGCCTTACTCATTTAAGGAATCATGATGACATTGACCAATGTCATCAGCCTTTTGGGAGCCAGGGAGGTGCCCTGCCCAGGGTCTGGGGCAGCAGGAGATTCGAGAGTAGAAGCGAGAAAGGACGCTTTAGAAGAAGAGTTTCTGTAGGATCTCTGCTGGGCAGGATAAGATTACATGGACACTCCATTCCCCTGCTTCAGACTTGCAGCTCCTAACTTATCATCCTCTGGAATCAAAAGAAAATGCCACTCTCCTCAGGTGTAAAGATTGCCCTGAGTCACCCCCGGGCATCAAGGGTTTTGATTGTTTTCCTTTAAAGCATCTGCTCCAGGTGGGGGCTAAGGGGAGGGTGACAGCCTCCCAGGCTGGGTCCATCTCCGCTTGTGCTTTCCACGAGGTGATCCATCAACCTTGGCACTGGCTTCAGGCGCTGCCCAGCTGACAAATGACTTTGAAGCGTGCCTCTGGGCTTTTCATTCTTTCCCTTCCTTGCCTTCTTGGCTTTCACTGCCAACAGGCGGGGAGGGGATCACCTCCTTCCTCCTGCTCCTCTGGCACGTCCATCTAGAAGGCATCCCTGGAGGCCTGACATTCCAGTTCTTCAGTGTCTTGCATTTGATTTCCCCAGACCCTGTCAAGTCATAATCTCCTTTCCTGCAGGGAAGGGACACTTCCACCTCTTCCTCCATATCCTCTCAGCTCCCTGCATTTGGGTCAAGAGACCTAAAAAGGCCATTTCTCATTTCCACCTTGTCTTCCATTGTTTTTTCCCCTGGGATGGCTATGCATTCATGGTCCTGAGATGCCTCACTGGTCTGGAATGTCCATGACGAGCCGATCCTCTGAGTCATAGACTTAAAGAAGTTGGAAAGAGCAGAGCTCATTAGGCTGTCATTTCCCCAGTTTCCTCCTCTGACCTGGACGTTTTCCCATTGCCTGGAGGGTGCACTTCCCTACTCCGTCGTTCAACTGGGCTTTGGGGCTCTGTCAACACAGTCCCCAGAAAGGTAAAGAACAAGGCCTCTTCCTGAATAATTCAAACAAAATCTTGTTGAATCTCAATGATTTGAGCATCCTATTACAAAGCACCATTTCAGTGCAAGGCTTTGGGATAATCCCCTCTAATAGCTATCACAGAATCAGAGCTGGAAAGGACCTGGCAGTTCATCTGTTCAAAAACCTGCTCCTGGGACATCCCTGGTGGTCCCGTGGCTAAGACTCCAAGCTCCCAATGCAGGGGCCTGGGTTTGATCCCTTGTCACGGAACTAGATCCCACATGCCGCAACTATGAGTTCGCATGCTGCATCTAAAAATCCCACAAGGAAGATCAAAGATCTCGCCTGCCACGACTAAGACCCAGCATGGTCAAATAAAAAAATAAACAAACCTGCTCCTGTTTAAATTTTGTATTATACTTTTTCTTGAGAAATAATCAACATACAGTAATCTTCACATTTGCCTGCTGTACAAAAAGTGTACAATTTGCTAAGTTTTGACATATGCGTATCTCCATGAAGCCATCACCACCATCGCTTTTCCATCACTCCCTAAAGTTTCTTTCTGCCCCGTTGTAATCCTTCACTTCATCCCCTCTGCAGTCCCCCATCCCCAGGCAACCACTGATCTGCTTTCTGTTACTGTATAGTTTGCATTTTCCAGAATTTTATATAAATGGAATAGCACAGTATGCATTTTTGGGGCTGGTTTCTTTCCCTCGGCAGAATTATTTTGAGATTCCTTTATGTTGTATGTATTAATAGTGTCATATGCATCAGTAAGTTGTTTCTGCTTTTTGACTGTTGTGATAAATGCCTCTATGAACACTCATGTACTAATTTTTGTATATATGTGTATTTTCAGCTATCTTAGATATATGCCTATGAGCTTTTACCTTCATATGGTAACTATATTTAACCTTTTGAGGAACTACCAAACTATTTTCCAAAGCAGCTGTCCCATTTTACAATCCCACCAGCAAGGCATGAGGTTCCTATTTTTACTCATCTTACCATCTTATTGCTCTACTTTTTAAAATTCGAGCCATCCTAGCGATGTAAAGTGATATCTCACTGTGGTTTTGATTTGATTTTCTTAATGACCACCGATACTGAGCATCTTTTAATGTGCTTATTGGCCTTTTATACATCTTCCTTTGCAAAATATCTATTGAAATCTATCCCATTTTAAATATTGGGATAAGGAATTCTCTGGAGGTCCAGTGGGACTTTCATTGCCCAAGCCCAGGTTCAACCTGGTCAGGGAACCAAGATCCTCAAACTGCACGGTCAAAAAATAATAAAATTTTTTAAATTAAAAAATTTAAATTGGCATATAATTCACATAAAATTCACCATTTTATAGTGTGCAACTCAGTGGTTGTTAGTATATTCACTAAGTTGTGTAACCATCACCACTATCTAATTACAGAACATTTCCATCACCCTAAAAAGAAATTCTGTATCTATAAGCATTCAGTTCACCCCTGCCTCCATCCCCTAGCAACCACTAATCTATTGTACTTCTGTCTCTATGGATTTGCTCCTTCCATGTTGTTGTCGTTCACTTGCTAAGTCGTCTCCCACTCTTTGTGACTCCATGGACTGCAGCCACAGAGGCTTCTCTGTCCTTCACCATCTCCCAGAATTTGCTCAAACTTATGTCCATTGAGTTGGTGATGCCACCCAACCATCTCATCCTCTGTCACTCCCTTCTCTTCCTGCCTTCAATCTTTCACAGCATCAGGGTCTTTTCCAATGAGTTGGTCCTTCACATCAGCTGGTCAAAGTCTTGGAGCTTCAGCATCAGGCTTTTCAATTCAGGGTTAATTGACTGGTTTGACCTCCTTGCAGTACAAAGGACTCTCAAAAGTCTTCCTGGGTTGGGAGGATCCGCTAGAGAAGGGAAAAAGCTACCCACTGCAGTATTCTGGCCTGGAGAACTATACAGTCCATGGGGTTGCAAAGAGTCAGACAGGACTGAGCAACTTTCATTGGGGCTTCCCTGGTAGCTCAGAGGGTAAAGCATCTGCCTGCAATGAAGGAGACCTGGGTTCAATCCCCAGGCCAGGAAGATCCCCTGGAGAAGGAAATGGTAACCTACTCCAGCACTCTTGCCTGGAAAATTCCATGGACAGAGGAAGCTACAAGTCCATGGGATTGCAAAGAGTTGCATGACTAAGCAGCTTCACTTCTCAGTCCAAAGGACTCTCAAAAGTCTTCTCCAGCACCACAGTTTCAAAAGCATCAATTCTTTGACATTCAGCCTTCCTCATGGTACAGCTCTCATATCCATACATGACTACTGGAAAACCCATAGCTTTGGCTAGATGGACCTTTGTCAGCAAAGTGATGTCTCTGCTTTTTTAATACACTGGCTAGGTTTGTCATAGCTTTCCTTCCAAGGAGCAATCATCTTAATTTCATGGCTGCAGTCACAGTGACTTTGGAGCCCAAGAAAATAAAATCTGTCACTGCTTTCACTTTTTCCCCTTCTATTTGCCATGAAGTGATGGGACTGATGCCATGATCTTAGTCTTTTGAATGTTGAGTTTTAAGCCAGGTCTTTCACTCTCCTCTTTCACACTCATCAAGAAGCTCTTTAGTTTCTCTTCGCCTTCTGCCATTAGAGTGGTATTGATATTTCTGCCATCAGTCTCAATTCCAGCTTGGGATTCATCCAACCTGGCATTTTGCATGATATACTCTGCATAGAAGTTAGATAAGCAGGGTGACAATATACAGCCTTTACATACTTCTTTCCTAATTTTGAACCAGTCCATTGTTCCGTGACTGGTTCTAATTGTTGCTTCTTAATCTGCATACAGGTTTCTCAGAAGACAGGTAAGGTGCCTCTTCCATACATTTCATATAAATGGAATCATATACTATGTGGCCTTTTATGAATGGCTTCTTTCCTTAAGCATCATATTTTCAAGGTTCATCCATGTGATAGCTTGTTTCAGTACATCATTCCTTTTTATGACTGAACAATATTCCACTGTATGAACATACCACCATTGTTTATCTTTTCATCAGTTAATGAACATTTGTAGTTGTTATCATTTTTGGGCTACTATGAATAATGACGATATAAATGTTTGTGTACAAGTTTCTGTGTGAACATGTTTTCAGGTCTCCCGTGGCTGTTTATACCTAGGAGTGGAATTGTTGGGTCATATAGGAACTCTATATAGGGCTTCCCTGGTGACTCAGATGGTAAAGAATCTGCCTGCAATGCAGGAAACCCAGGTTCAATCCTTGGGTTGGAAAGTTCCCCTGGAGGAGGAAATGGCAACCCACTCCAGTATTCTTGCCTGGAGAATTCCATGGACAGAGGAGCCTGGTGGGCTACAGTCCATAGGGTCGCAAAGAGTCGGACATGACAGAGCAACTAGCACTATTACTACTATAGGAACTCTATGATTAACTTTGTGAGAAATTGCCACAGCATTTTCCACAGCAGTTGCACCATTTACATTCCCACCAGCAATGTATAAGGGTTCTAATTTCTCCACATTCTCCCCCAACATGTATTTTCCACTCTTGCTTTTATTATAACCATCCTAATGCATGTGAGATGGTATCTCACTGTGATTTTGATTTGCATGTCTCTAATGCCTAATGATGTTTCATGTGTAACCATTTAGAGATTTCTTTGGAGAAGTGTCTGTTCAGATGTTTTGCCATTGTTTTTTCATGTATTTATTTATTTTTTATTTTATTTAGCTGCACCGGCTCTCAGCTATAGCATGCAGGCTCTTCGTTTCATCATGTGAGATCCTTTCTTGTCCATGCAAGGACTCTCTAGTTGTGTCTCCCAGGCTCCAGAGGTTGCTGGCTTCAGTAGCTGTGACACGTGGATTTAGTTGCTCCTTGGCATGTGGGATCTTTGTTCTCCCACCAGGGATCAAACCCAGGCCACCTGCATTGCATGGCAGATTCTCAACCACTGTACCATCAGTGAAGCCCCTTTTGCCCAGTCTTTACTTGAGTTTTTATCTTTTTATTGTTGAGTTGTAAGAATTCTTTTATATTGTGGGATACTAGACCCTTATCAAATGTATGATTTGCAAATATTTTCTCCCATTCTGTGCACTTTTTCACTCTCTTCATAGTGTCCTTTGATGCACAAAAGATTTTAATGTTGATTAAACCCAATGTGTCTATATTTTTTTTTATTGCTTTTGCTTGTGGTGTCATATCTAAAAAACAATTGCCTGATCCAAGGGCATGTGGATTTACAGCTAGGTTTTCTTCTAAGAATTTTACAGTGTCACCTCTCTTAAATTTAGGCCTAGGATCTATTTTGAGTTAACTTTTATGTATGGTGCTAGGAAGGAGACCAGCTTCATTCTTTTTCATGTGGATATCCATTTGTTCCAGCAACATTTGTTGAAAGGGCTATTTTTTCCCCATTGAATTGTAAACAGCATTGTTTGAAAACTTCAGTTTCTGGAACTTCCTTGGCAGTCCAGTGGTTCAGACTCCACCTTCCGATGGGTTCAATCCCTGGTCCCACATGCTGTGGGCCTGCAGCCAAGAATTTTTTAAAAAAGAACTTCCATTTACAATTATTTTTGTTGCTAGTATATAGAAATAAAAAGTAATCTTGTATTCTGAAACCTTGCTAATGTCACTTCGCAGTTCTAGTAGCTTTCTTGTAGATCTCAGTAGATTTTCTACACAAATGATCATCTTATCTGCAAATAAAGTTTTACGTCTTCCTTTCTTATCTAGATGCTTTTTGTTTCATTTTCTTAACTATTAGCATTGGCTAGAACTTCCAGTAAAATGTTGAATAAGGGCAGACATCCTTGTCTTGCTCCTGATCTTAGAGGGAAAGAATTCGGTAGTTGACCATTAAATGTTATGTTAACTGTAGGTTTTTTATAATACCCTTCATCAAGTTGAGGAAGTTTCCTTCTATTTCTAGCTTGCTGAGAGTTTTCCTTAGGAATAGATGTTGGATTTTGTCAAATTCCTTTTCTGCATCTATTGAAATAATCATATACTTAGAGTTTTTTTTGTTCATCAATATGGTGAATTACAACTGCTTGATTTTCAAATGGTAAACCAAATTTGCCTTGCTGGAAAAAAACCACATTTGATGTGGCTATATTCTTTTTATATATTTAGTTACATTGATTTGTTAAAGTTTTACATCTGTAGTTTTGAGAGATATTGGTCTGTAGTTTTCTTGTTATGTTTTTCTAGTTTTGTTATCGTAGTAATACTGATAATAAACAGAATTAATGGGGAACTATATTTTCCTTTTCAACTTTCTGGAAGACTTTGTATAGAATTGGTATTACTTCTTTAAATGTTTTATAGAATTCATTAGTGAAGCTGTTTGGCCAAAGATATGTCTTTGTAGCATGTGTTAAACTATAAATTCACTTTCCCTAGTGGAGGGCTATTCACAGTACCCATTTCTTCTTGAGTGAGCTTTTGTGTTTTCCAAGAGACCTGTCCATTTCATCTAAGCTGTCAAATTTACTGTTTATAATATTCCCTTAGTATTCTTTTAATATCTGTAGAATCAGTAGTTATATCACCTCTGTCATTCCTCATATTGACAATTTGTGTCTTCTTCTTTTTCTGATCAGTCTGGCTAGAGAGTAACAATTTTATTGATCTTCTCAAAGAATCAGCTTTTGGTTTCATTTATCTTCTATATCGTTTATTTCTTTTCTATTTCCTCAATTTCTATTCTGATCTTTATTATTTCCTTTTGTCTACTTACTTTGTTTTATTTGTTCATCTTTCTCTAGATTCTTATTATGGAAGCTGAAAATCATTGATTTGAGACCTTTCTTCTTTTATACTATAGACATTTAGTGGCATCTCACAAATTATGTTATGTTGTATTTTCATTTTTATTCATTTCATAATAGTCTCTACATTTTTATTTCTTCTTTGCCTTGTGGATTATTTAGAAATGTGTGATTTAGTTCCCAGATATTTGGGAAATTTCCAGAGATTTTTCTGTTACTGGTTTCTAATTTCAATTCATTGTAGTCAGAGAATATACTTTGTATGACTTAATTATTTTGAATTTTTGAGACTTGTGGCCCAGAATACTATCTATCTAGCTTGGTAAATGTACTGTATGCTCTTTAAAAGAGTATGTATTCTGCTGTTGCTGGATGGGATGTTCTATAAGTGTCAATTAGATCAAGTTGGTTGATGGTGTTATACTTATCTTCTAGATCCTTGCCGCTGATTTTCTGCCTATTTATTTTATGTATTAAAGAAAGATGAGAGTTGAAATTTTCTACCATAACTTTGAACTTTTCTGTTTCTACCTGTAGTTCTGTTGGCTTTTGCATCATGTATTTTGAAGTTCTGTTATGTGGTACATAAACGCTTAGGATTGTCATGTCCTCTTAATGAATTGATCCACTTATCACTATGAAATGACCCTTATCTCTGATATTAACTTTTGCTTAATATCATTTAATATTGCTGTTCAAATTTTTTTTGATTAGTGTTACCATGGTATATCATTTTCCCCTACTTTAACTTTCTTAACCTATTTTAAACTTTATAGCTAAAATGCTTTATAGACAGTCCCTGACTTGCAGTGGTTTAACTTGTGATTTTCAACCTTATGATGGTGCAAAGCAATACATATTCAGTAGAAACCATACTTCAAATTTTGAATTTTGATTTTTTTCCCCCAGGCTAGCAACATATGGTACCATATTCTCTCATGATGCTGGATGGCGGCACTGAGTCATAGCTCTCAGTCAGCCATGTGATCATGAGGGTAAATCAATACACTTAGAACTATTCTGTATCCAGACAACTATTCTGTTTGTAACTTTCAGTATTCAGTGAACTACATGAGATATATAACACTTTATTATTGATATAAAGTAGACTTTGTGTTAGATCATTTTTGCCAACTGTAGGCTAACGGAGGTGTTCTGACCATGTTTAAGGTAGATTTGCCTAAGCCGTGATGTTCAGTGTTGTTATTGTTGTTCAGTCACTAAGTCATGACCAACTCTTTGCCACACCATGGACTGCAGCACACCAGGCTCCCCTATCCTTCACTAGCTCCTGGAATTTACTCAAACTCATATCCATTGAGTCAGTGATACTATCTAACCATCTCATCCTCTGCCACCCCCTTCTTTTACCCTCAATCTTTCCCGGCATCAATGAGTTAGGTGTATTAAATGAATTTTCAACTTATGATTGGTTTATTGGGACATAACCCAAAAGTGAGTAGAGGAAGATTTGTACTCGTTCAGTTCAGTTCAGTTCAGTTGCACAGTAATGTCCAGCTCTTTGTGACACCATGGACTCCAGCATGCCAGGCTTCCCTGTCCATCACCAATTCCCAGAGCTTGTTCAAGTTCATGTCCATCGAGTCAGTGATGCCATCTAACCATCTCATCCTCTGTCGTCCCCTTCTCCTCCTGCCTTCAATCTTTCCCAACATTAGGGTCTTTTCCAATGAGTCAGCTCTTCACATGAGGTGGCCAAAGGATTGGAGTTTCAGCTTCAACATCAGTCCTTCCAATGAACACCCAGGACTGATCTCCTTTAGGATGGACTTTTTGGATCTCCTTGCAGTCCAAGGGACTCTCAAGAGTCTTCTCCAACACCACAGTTCAAAAGCATCAATTCTTCTGTGCTCAGCCTGTTTTATAGTCCAACTCTCACATCCTTATGTGACTACTAGAAAAACCATAGCCTTGACTAGACGGACCTTTAATATGCTGTCTAGGTTGGCCATAACTTTCCTTCCAAGAAGTAAGCGTCTTTTAATTTCATGGCTGTAATCACCATATGCAGTGATTTTGGAGCCCCCCAAAATTAAGTCAGCCACTGTTTCCACTGTTTCCCCATCTATTTGCCATGAAGTGATGGGACTGGATGCCACAATCTTAGTTTTCTGAATATTCTGTACTTGTAGACAGCATATGATTGGTTCTTGCTTTTATATCCAGTTACAATCTCTGCCTCTTGATGAAAGTGAAAGAGGAGAGTAAAAAAATGGCTTAAAGCTCAACATTCAGAAAGTCCAACATTCTTGGACTGCAAGAAGATGGCTGGATGGCATCACCGACTTGAACATGGGTGTCGGTAGACTCCGGGAGTTGGTGATGGACAGGGAGGCCTGGAGTGCTACAATTCATGGGGTCGCAAGGAGTCGGACACGACTGAGTGACTGAACTGACAATCTCTGCCTTTTATTCGGGTATTTAAATCATTTACGTTTCAATTAATTATTGATGTAGTTAGGTTTAAGTCTATCATATTGTTATCTCTTTTCTATTTGTCCCATCCATTCTTTGTTCCTTTTTTCTTTTTCTTATTTCTATCTTTTTTGGGACTAATTGAATATCTTTTATGATTCTATTTTATCTCATTTATTTGCTTATCAGATATGACTCTGTTTTATTATTTTAGTGGTTACTTTTAGGTTTATAGGTAAACATCTTTAACTTACCTCAGATGATCTTCAAATGGTATATACCGCATAACCTATATTATGAAAACATATTTACAATAGTAAATATATCCCCTTTTCTCCCCTCAAACTGTTGTCATACGTTTTGTCTATGTACATTATAAATCCCACACTGCATTAGTATTATTTTTGCTTAACTAGTCCACTATCAAAGATATTTAAATAATTTTTTAAAAATCTTATATATTTACCCATATGGTTACTATTAATATTTCTTTCTTCCTTTGCGTAGATCCATATTTTCATCTACTATCATCTTCCTTCCATTTCTGGTAGTATGTGTCTGTTTGCTATTTCTTTCTTCCTTTCTTTTTTTTGTGACCCTGCCAGGCAGCTTGCAGGATCTTAGTTCCCTGACCAGAGATCACACTTGGCAGTAAATGGGTCAAGCCCTAACCACTGGACAACCAGAGAATTCCTTTTTGGAAGATATTTTTGCCTGATATAGAATCCCTGTTTAACAGGGGTTTTTTTTCTTTGTTTTTAAAAAGATTTTGCTCTACAGTCTTCTCATTTGCATTGTTTATAATAAGAAGTCTTATTTTTGTTTCTCTGTACATAAAATGCCCTTTTTCTCTGGCTGCTGTTAAGATGTTCTATTTATCACTGATATTGAAAAATTTGATTATGATGTGTCTTGGTGTCATTTTCTTCATATTTCTTGTACTTGGAGTTTGCTGAGTTCCTTGGATCTTTGAGTTTATAATCTTCATCAAATTTGGAAAAAATTTAGCCATTATTTCTTCAAATATTTTTCTGTTCCTTCTTGTCTCTTTTTCTCCTCAGTGACTCCGATTATATTTATATTATGCCACTTGAATTTTTCCTACAACTCACTGATGTTCTGTTCATTTTTAAAATTCTCTTTTCTGTGTGTATTTCATTTTGAATCCTTTCTACTGCTTTGTGTTCAAGTTCACTAGCCTTTTTTCCTGCAGTGTCTAATCTGCCAATAATCCCATCTAATATATTTTTCACCTCATATGTTGTAGTTTTCACCTCTGTAAGTTTGATTTGGGTATTTAAAAATACCTTCCATGGCTCTACTTAACTTTCTGAACATCTGGAATACAGTTACAATAACTGTTTTAGTATCCTTGTTTACCAGTTCTAACTTGTAAATCAGTTCTGATTTGACTTCAGTATATGATTTACCAACTTCTTATTGACCATAGTTTCCTGCTCTGTCAATGCCAGGTAATTTTTTATTGGAGCCACACATTGTGAGTTCTACTTTGTTGGATTCTTTACTATGACTGTATTCCTACAATCAGTGGTTCCCAACCAGGGATGGCTTTGTTTCTCTGGTCTTGGCATCCAATAAGTAGAGGCCAGGTATGATGGTAAACACCCTCCAATGTACAGGACAGCCCCCACAACAAAGAATTATCTAGCTCAAAATGTCAGTTGTTCTGAAGTTGAGAAACCTTGCTATATATAGTCTTGAACTTTGTTCTGGGACTTAGCTACGTTTCTTGGAAACTGTTTGATCCCTCTTGGGTCTTGCTGTTAAGCTTTGTTAGATGAGACCAGAGCAGTGCTTGGTGTAGAACTAATTATTCTCTAATACCAAGGCAAGACCCTTCTGTGTACTCTCGCCAATGCCTCAGTTTTAGCTGGATGGGAACCAGCATTATTCCCAGCCCTGTGTGAATGCAAAGCTCCAGTCCCTCTAATCATTTGGCGTAGTTCTCTCTCCAACATCAGATACTTTCCCCACACATGCTCATGAACCTACATAGAGTTTGTTCCATTCCTACTTCACTTGCCGCATCTAGCTTACTTCCACAGGATGTCCTGGAGATACCTCACAGTCGCTATTTCTACTCTCACCCCCCACCTCAGACCTACGCCTCCTTCCATATCTCAGTCCATGATGCCAGCCCCCTAAGCTCGAAATCCAGGAGTTGTTCTCCCCTCCTGCCTCTTCACTCCACCATTCAGTCAACCAATTTGGTCTCACTAATGTCGCCAGCTTTCTGTTACTACTTTCCATCCCCACTGTCCCAACCTTAGCTTGGGCCATCATTTCTTGCTTGAACCCTTCACAAGAGAGTTTCATGTTGTATCTCCAGCATCCCCTGACACACCTCCTTATACACTCTCATCTCTACTACTTCAAAAATTTTCACTGCTCATCAAGCAGGCCACACCCTTTCACAAATCTATGCTTTTGCACATGCCACTTTCTTTCCCTGAAATGTAGTTCCTCCCTTCTTTGTCTGGCAAACTCCTTCTCATGCTTCGAGAGCAAGCTCAAAAGTCACCTTTTCTGTCAAACCCTGCTTGATTTCTCGAGGTATCTATTCACTCCTGCCCCTCCATTCTCCTTTTGCCTTCTGTTCATACTTTGTTAACAATACTGCTCACATCTGGTTAAAAGAGGTCATAAGGGTGGGCCCTAATCCCTTAGTACTGTGGCCTGATAAGAGGAAGAGAGAAAGAGAGAGAAATATCCCCCTCCCCTCGGCCACGTGAGGACACAGAGGAAAAAGGCTGCAAGCCAGGGAGAGAATCTCACCAAGACCTTACCATGTGGGCACTTTGATCTCAGACTTCCAGTCTCCAGGACTGTGACAAATAAATTTCTGTTGTTTAATCCACCCAATCCATGGTGTGTTAATTATGGCAACCTGAGCTGACTACTACAGTGCTTAATACCTAATGTTGTTTAGTCACTAAGTCGTGTCTGACTCTTGTAACCCCATGGACTGTGTCCTGTCAGGCTCCTCTGTCCATGGGAATTTCCCAGGCAAGACTACTAGAGGGGGCTGCCATTTCCTTCTTCAGGGGATCTTCCCCACCCAAGGATCGAACCCGTGTCTCCTGCACAGCTTCTGCATTAGCAGGCACTGAGCCACCAGGGAAGCCCTAATACCTGATGAGTGAGTACGTTTTTTAAAAAATGAATAAGGAAGGAAGAAGGAGGAAGGAAGAGAAGCACAGATGGAATGAATGGGGAGAGATGATGAAGAAAGCTGGAGAGAACAAGAGAAGAGTAAGAAAAACTTAAGGAAACAGGAGAAAGAAGGCAGGGAGTGGGAGTGAGCTGACAAGGGAGCCGATTTCTCAGTGGCAACCAGGCCCATGCCCAGGGAATGACCACCAAGATGGAGGCAGGTGGGTACAAGCCTCAGGGCCAGTGCTGAGCATCCAGGCACAGGATTTTATAGATATGTTTTCCCCGAAAGAGGCCACAGTCTGCTTTTCTCAGAAGCTGTGTGTCCTCCAGGGAAGACCCAGTGCCTGCAGCTTTTAGAAGGAGGCATCTTGGCTCTTTGGCTGAGCAACAACTGGGTGCCCTGGCTTCCCTCAGCTGCTGGAGAGACAAGGAGAGTGTTTACCCAACGGTCCCAGTGTCCTCAGAGGACTCCACTCTCAGTTACATGGCAAACAGCTGGCTCTGGAGGTGCTGCGTCCTGGGCGCTGCGACTCGGCGCCTCCGGTGATGTGAAAGCCTCCTCCACAGTGGGAATGCTTCCTACACTCTCACCCTCCTCGGGTGGGGTTGGGGTGGGCCCATTTATGAACTGGGACCCGACAGGTGGCTTATAAAAAAAAAAAAACAGACAGCGCTGGTTCTAGCGGAACACTCCCCGAAATGAACACAAAGTTTTTTGGTCACTCAGGGCTTGTGCAAATTGATTTCAGATTCTGTCACCCGCTGCCGCAGCAGACAGCAGCCGTCTTTCCAGTAAGAAGACAATTCCTGGCCGGGCAACCGGACCGGCACGCGGGCGGCAGCGCAGGCAGTGCCAGCCAGCCCGGGAAGCCACACGCTTAGTCCGCCCCGGGGGGCAGAGCAGCCCGCCGGCGCCCTGGGGCCTGCAGCTGCCCTTCGGGGCCGGGCGCCGCAGCCTCAGCCCTGGGCTCACGTCTCCTCTAACCAGCCGGGTCGGGGGGGTGGGGGGGACGTGGGCAGCGTGATCCCCAAAGCCGGGAGCCCAGCGACGAGGGGGTCCTGGCTCCACCTACTCGGCTCAGCCCAAGAATCGGGCCAAAACCGGGCAGACATTCAGAACCTGTCTGATCGCTTTGGGGAGGGGTGGGGAGAGGGGTGGGGTGGGGCAGGAGAGAGTTTCCGGGAGCTGCAGCTCTGAGAGCCATCCCCCACAAGCATCGCTGCTCAGCAATACGGGCAGTGGTTGCGAAGCCCAGCCCCGCGGTTAGTTGGGTGCAGGGACGTGACGGGACCGCGAGGGTTGATGCTTTCTTCTATTGTTCCCACTCGTCAGAGAGGGCTCCTAGCAAATATATTCTGCTCGTCCCAGCTCTCCGGATGAAATCCAGAGCTTGGCTTTGCTGCCGCTATCCAGGACAGGATTTTTGGTCCATGTGAAGACCTTATTTACGCTGCTACACTAGGATGCCCACCCAGAAGCCTGGCCAAATGCTGAGGCAGCCGTGAAGCTGGGACTTGTGAAGGAGTGGAGACTGGCTCCCAACCAAGCAGCCACACACTCTCCTGGAAACTGGGGGGCACCTGGAAGTCCATACTCTGCTGCTCGGCTCCTTGGCCTTGCTTTTCAAACGTTATCTCTTGGACAGATCGCTTGGGGTCCTTGTTAAAGTGAAGATTCTGATTTAGGTGGGTGGGGCCTGAGACTCTGCATTCCTAGAAAGCTCCCAGGTGATGCAGCTGCTGCCATAGACCACACCTGTAGAGGCAAGGGGCAGAGCATTGCTCTTGACTGTAGCTGTGCCAATTCAAATAACCTGGGGAGCCCAATACACTTGAATTTGGTTGAGAGTCATCCTAAGTGTTCTCGCCATAAAAAAAAAATACTATGTGAAGTGATGGATTTGTCAAATCCACTGTGTAATAATTTCACAATGTATGCATGGATCAAATCATCATGAGGCACACCTTTAAGAAAACATCATATTGTACAACCAATATATATTAATACACACTTTTAATTTGTTGATCAGACCTCAGTAAAGCTAGGAGCAAAAAACTAATCAGGCCAGGCCCCACCCCCAAACATTCTGATTTAAATAGTTTGGGGTAGGGCCAGCTTTTTTTTTTTTTTCATTAAGCTTCTCTGGTGATGGTAATGGGCAGCCAGGATTGAGAGCCAGTGGTGGAAGCAGCTGTGAAAAGGGACTTAGGCTGTAATCAAGGACATTGATTCCATACTGTGCCCAACCATGGGGGTTCAGTGTATGACCTAGATTAGGAATTCAGCTGTGATCAAAGAATATAATTGGCTCATATGGTTTCATATACCTCATCTTACCTCTCATTCATTCAACCATCAAATATTTATTGAGCCATTATATTGTGGTGGCCACTGTGCTAGCTAATAAGAATTCAGCAGTGAGTGACAGATATGGAGCTGACAGTTTTGTAATCAAGTAACCACAGAAATAAAATACAAATGTATGATTGGATGACTGCTAGGAAGAATCTGATTTAATGTGTACCTGGGGAGGGGGCTAGAAAATGACAATTAATTACCTGTAATCTGAAAGATGAATTGTCACTCTCTAGGTGAAAGGGGTGGGCTGGAGAAGAATGTTTCAGTCCAAGAGACTAATAGGAGGGCTATGTGGCTGGAACACAGAGTCAAGATGGCCATGTGTGCCATCAAGAAACTGGAGCAGTAGGGAGGTACCTATATAGAGCAGAGATTCCCAGTTCTGGCTGAAATTAAAATCCTCAGAGAACTTCAAAAATATACCCAAGTTTGGCTTCCTGAAAATTCAGATTTAGTGGTCTGGGTTTGGACCTAGACATCAATATCCCTTTTTTTTTTACCATACTGCAGCATGTGGGACCTTAGTTCCCTTAGTTCCCCTACCAGGGATTGAACCCATGGCACAGAGCCCAAACCACTGGACCACCAGGAATTCCCCTAGGTATCAATGCCTTAAAGTTTCCACAGTTTAGTTCAGTTTAGTCACTCAGTCGTGTCCGACTCTTTGCGACCCCATAAATTGCAGCACGCCAGGCCTCCCTGTCCATCACCAACTCCTGGAGTCCACCCAAACCCATGTCCATTGAGTTGGTGATGCCATCCAGCCATATCATCCTCTGTCATCCCCTTCTCCTTCTGTCCTCAATCTTTCCCAACATCAGGGTCTTTTCAGTTGAGTCAGCTCTTCACATGAGGTGGCCAAAGGATTGGAGTTTCAGCTTCAACATCAGTCCTTCCAATGAACACCCAGGACTGATCTCCTTTAGGATGGACTGGTTGGATCTCCTTGCAGTCCAAGGGACTCTCAAGAGTCTTCTCCAACACCACAGTTCAAAAGCATCAATTCTTTGGTGCTTAGCTTTCTTTAAAGTCTCCACAGGTGGCTCTAATGTTGAGTTAAGAATGAGAATCTTATGATGAACATAGAGCCATAAGTCTTTTGACCTTTATCTTAAGAAGTATGGAAAGGCATTGACATGTTTAAGCAGGCAGGTAATATGATCGGATTTGCATTTAAAACACTCTGGCTGCAGAGTGAACAGACAAGAGGGGGCAGATATGTGGAGAACTAATTCATTAGACCAGGTAAGAGATGATGATAACTGGGGCCAGGATGGTACTGGAAAGGATTGGATGAACTCAAAAGTTACTTAGGAGGTGAAATCAGCAGGACTCAATAATCTATTGGACATGGGAAATGGTGGGGGCAGGGGGGGAGTAACTGTCAAGGATAATTTCCAAGTTTCTGACTTATACAATTGATATTTGTAGCATAGAGATAGGGGAGCCCCTGGAGAAGGAAATGACAACCCACTCCACTATTCCTGCCTGGAGAATCCAATGGACAGAGGAGCCTGGCAAGCTACAGTCTATAGAGTCGCAAAGAGTCAGACATGACTGAGCATACACACATGCAGCATGCAGAAGATGGGAAGTGGACTGCATTTGGAAGGAAGGTCATAGATTTGGTCCAAGCAGAGCAGCTATCAGGTAGGCAGTGGGGTAGGCTGTCTGAAGCTCAGAAGAGAGATCAGAGCTAGAGATGTTAATTTGGGAGCCATCAGGAGAGGTATTTGAAGCTAGGGGGTGAATTGGTCAATTGAGGAAAGATCAGAGAATGGCAAGAACTAGGAGAGACCTTGAAGGATGTTTAATGGCTTGCTTTCCCAAGATCCATACTATAAGGTTGTACTAACCTTTCCCCTTCCCAATCCCTGTCATCTCTCCCCACTCCCTCTCATTCATTAAAGACTTTTGGGAAAACAGTTCATGATTTTCTTCTCTTCCAGAAGCACCCCCCTATCATGGATGACATGTCCATATGAACATGCCCTTCAATGCCTCAGTCTCTGCATTCCTTAACTTCCTCACCTTTACCTCTTCTGCACTCCTCCTCAAGCTACACTTACACAGTCACACTTAGGCCCTGACATTGCTCTCAACTGTGCCACTTTAATATAAATCACTCTTCCAAGATGTGATACGTATATACGATAGAATATTACCCTGCCATAAAAAGAATGAAATAATGCCATTTGCATCAACGTGAATGGACGTAGATATTGTCATACTGTGTGAAGTCATACAGAGAATAACAAATATATGCTATTGCTTATGTGTGGAATGTAAAAACAATGGTACAAATGAATCTACTTACAAAACCTAAACAGACTCACAGGAAAAAAAACATAGATGTAGAAACATAGATACAGGAAACAAACTTATGGTTACCAAAGGGGAAAAAGGTGGGGAAAGGATAAATTAGGAGTTTGGGATTAGCAGATACACATTTACCTGGTGGTTCAGACGGTTAAGAATCTGCCTGCAATGTAGGAGACCTGGGTTCAATCCCTGGGTCAGGAAGATCCCCTGGAGAAGGCAATGGCAACCCATTCCAGTATTCTTGCCTGGGAAATCCCATGGACAGAGGAGCCTGGAGGGCTACAGTCCATGGGATTGCAAACAGTTGGACATGACTGAGCGACTAAGACTTTAATATAAAAAATAGGTAACTAGTAAGGACCTACTGTATAGCACAGGGAACTCTACTCAATAATGTGTAATGACCTATATGGGAAAAGAATCTAAAAAAGAGGGGATATATGTATATGTATAACTGAGGCACCATGCTGTACAGCAGAAACTAACACAATATTGTAAATCAACTATACTCCAATAATTTTTTAAAAAAATAAATAAACTTCACTTTCAAGTCTCAGCTCTCTGCTACCTCCACATCTTCCAGCTTGCTTGTTTATTACCAGAACTATCCTTCCACCTCTTTGGGTGTCTAATCCACTGATGCTTCTATTTCCCTACTTTATCAGCCCTCTGCTTGCTTCACTTCTTCATTATCCAGCCTAGAGTCTATGATCTCTCACTTTATTACCATGGTGACCAAGCTTTCTCCAAAGATTAGTGTTGGCAACCAGATGCTGTGTTCATGGGGTCAAGGCTGAGCTCTTCGGTGAGTATTCAGAGGGCAGGCTTCTGTGCTGCAGATTAAAACTCAGACCTGGTTGCTCTGCATACCAGGAATGGTGACCCAGTTAGAGTAGTTGCCATTTTGTTTTGCAAATGGACATGCTCTCCTTTCATTCTTGCCTGGACAGAAGGCCACCACCTACCTCAAGCTGCTAAAATACTTGAGGGCAAAACCAATATGTGTTTTGAGCAAGTGTTTGAGCAAGTATTCAGCGGAGTTCCAGAACATTGGGTCTTGAGGGCATGAGTGCGTGCTCAGTTGTGTCCAACTCTTTGCCACTCCATGGACTGCAGTTCATCCCCAAAGATTGGCACTAGGCTCCTCTGTCAATGAGATTCTCCAGGTAAGAATACTGGAGTGAGTGGATTGCCATTTCCTTCACCAGGGGATCTTCCTGACCCAGGAATCGAACCTGCATCTCCTGCACTTACAGGTGGATTCTTTACCACTGAGCCACCTGGGAAGCCCCTTGAGGGCATGAAAACATGTTATTAGCCTGTATGGTTGGAAGATCTGCTATTTGAGTAGCATGGCCTTGGGCCAGCATTCTAGCCAGAGAGAACGGCAGAGGCGAAGGTAAGAAGGTAGGATGTGTGAAGCTCTCCCAGGGAGCAGTGAGCAATTTAGTTTGGGTGGTACAGTATGTCCAGGAAGGAGTTTGAGATCCAATGCCTGCCCTGATCAAATTCCCAGGAAGGAATTTGAGACTCTAGGCCTACCAGTCATTTGACAATTTCAGAGCTGAGACAATTCGGGAGGGGCGTTCCCCCATCCAGGAATGGAAAGAGCCTGCCCTAATCCACTTAGGACATGTGAGTGTGTAGGTTCCCATTGGAAGAAGTCACCAGAGAGCTGGGGCTGATTGCAACCACACTGCTCACGCTCTAACCTGGAACTCTTGGTGTTTTTTGTGCCACAAACCCCTTAGCAGTCTGGTGAAGCCTGAGCCCTCCTCCCTTCTCAGAATAATGTTTTTAAATACATAAAATAAAATACAGAGGATTATAGTGGAAACCCATGATACTGAAATACAGCCAACATATTTTTAAAATTTGTGATATATGTGCCCCATTTTCAGCAGATTAAATAACAAGATCCAGCAGTGAGCCTTACAATTATCATAATTTCACAGTAGTGCTAAGCATATTGATATTTTAAGATTCACTCAGTATGATATGAAAATATATATGATTCCTGTTGGTGGCCGAGTCACAGGCCCTCTGAGATCATGGTGGGGTTTTGCCTGCATGATTGAAGGAAGTGCTAAAATGGAGTTGAGAGAGAGTAGAAATAAAGATGCGGCTTTCCCCATTCAAGTTCCTGAGCCCTCTGAATTCTAGTGACAGACCCCTTCCAAGACCAGGGGGCCCAGGTAGAGGAGCCAAGCAGCCTCCCTGGTGCTCCTTGCCTTTTGCTTGAAGGGACTTGCCCTTTGCTTGAAGTCCCCTGTTTCCTTTTTGGGGGCAGGAATGAGGCTGGAGATGGGGTTTTTAGAAACAGCCTGTGGTCCTGTCCTCCCTCCTCTGCACTCTTAGAGCACATGTCTTTGTATTTTCTCTTGTGGCAGGTAGAGAGGACATTCTACCTCAAGTAGAGTTCTTTCAACTCATGCCAATTGAGTGCAGGGCTCCATGCTAAGCCACGGACACAGGAAGGGGGACCACAAATAGTCATTTGTAATAACAACTGCCACTTACCACACACTTTTTATATGCTGGACACTATGCCAGCCCTTTATTCATTCATTCAGTCCAGACTTACTGGATGCCTACTATATGCTGAGGGCTGTGGGGATGCAGTGAATAAGACAGCTAAACTCTCTGCTCTCATGAAGCTTACATTCTAACAGGGAGGACAAATGGTTACATGAAGGAAAGAAGTGATAGCTCAGTTGGTAAAGAATCCGCCTGCAGTACAGGAGACCCTGGTTTGATTCCTGGGTCGGGAAGATCCCCTGCAGAAGGGATAGGCTACCCACTCCAGTATTCTTGGGCTTCCCTTGTGGCTCAGCTGGTAAAGAATCCGCCTGCAATGTGTGAGACTTCGGTTCGATCCCTGGGTTTGGAAGATCCCCTGGAGAAGGGAAAGACTACCCAATCCAGTATTCTGGCTTGGAGAATTCCATGGACTGTATAGTCAATGGGGTCACAAAGATTCCAACAGGACTGAGCGACTTTCACTTTCACTTTATGCCAGCCTTTGGGAAGTGAGAGAAGGCAGAGAGGGCAGGTGTCAAACAGGGTTACCCTGGGGGGTCTAGCCGAGGAGGTGGACCTTTGAGACTAGATCTGGAGTAAGTGAGGGCTGATTCGCTGCACGTATTAGGAGGAAGAGCTTTCTGGGCAGAGAGAACATCAAGCTGAAGCCCCTGCAGCTGGGAAGTGGAGGCCGGCAGGGCTGGAGGAGAGGCGTGAGAGGAAGTAGTAGGAGGTGAGGGCAAAGGGGAAGTGGAGCGGGGCGGGGTTGGGGGGGTGTCAGGTGGCGCAGGCACGTGGAGGCCATTGCAGTGACCTTGGCTTTTACCCAGAGCCAGCTGGGATGCCATTGGAGGCTTCGAACAGAGTCCCACACAGCCTCTAACAACACTATTAGCTGACAGTACCATTATTCCCGTTGTCAGTTGGGGGAGCTTTGGCTCAGAGAAGCTCAGTGCCTTTGGCTAGTGACTGGCAGAGTGGAAACTTAGAAGCCTCAGGCCTCCCTGCCCCCTAGCCTGGGTTCGCAGAAGGTTCTTTAGTCCCATCTGCTGCTTCTTGGCTGCTGTTCCTCTGTCATTTCCCAGGGATTTTCCACTGCTCTGTGTGCCCCCCACCTTGCTCTACCCCCCAACTTCTGCCACCATACTTAATGAGCACCTGCTATGTGCCGTGTACTCTTTCAGATGCTCAGGGCCAACCTTGCTCTCATGGAGCTTTTATTCTAGTGCGTGAGGGAGATAGGCAAGGAGAAAAAAAATTTTTTAAGAAAATATTTTTTAGTAGTAAGAGCTATGCAGAGAGAAGAGAGTGACTACTTTTTAGAAGCTGGGCAGGGAAGGCCTCTCTGAAGAGGTGACATTTAAATTGAGATCTAGGGACTTCCCTGGTGATCCAGTGGCTAAGACTCTTAATGCAGGAGGTACAGGTTTGATCCCTGGTCAGTGAACTAACATCCCACATGCCTCATGGTATGGCCAAAATAATAATAATAATTTGAGATCTAATGGGAGAACAGTCTAGGCAGAGAGAGGTATGTGAGCAAAGGCAAAGGTAGGAAGGATCTCAGCTTGTTAGAGGAGGGAGAAGGGAGGGAACCAGAGTGGCAACAGAGGGCTCAGTTTGGGCAGTGCCATGTAGGTCAGAGCACGTGGCTATCTGCAGGGGAATGAAATGATGTGACTGATGTATTTAGGTTCATGCTGACTTCCCTCTGGATATGGATTGGTGAGGGGAGAGGGGAGGGAGAAACATGAAAAGATTTAGGATATGCTTGAGATCAAGTCAACCAGATTAAATGTTGGGGGTCAAGGAAAGAAAGCATTCAAAGTTGGCTTCTTGGACTTCCCTGGAGATATACAGTGGTTAAGACTCCGAGCTTCCAATGCAGGGGTCATGGGTTTGATCCCTGGTCAGGGAACTAAGATCCTACATGCCGTGCAGCATAGCCAAAAAAGGAGAAAAAGAATGATAGCATCTCAGTTTTCAAGCCCTGGCTGGAGTAACTGCCTGGATGATGATCCCATTTGCAGAACTAAAGAAGGCTTTGCATAAGTGACTTTGGAAGAAGGGTCAAGAGGCCGGTTTTGAACACATTAATCTCAGAGTGATGTCACGGGGCCAGTGGGATTCATAAGTCCACAGTTCTAGAGAGCAGTCTAAGCTAGAGAGATAGAGTCAGACATACAGAACTGTTGCCCCTGTGTATACCCACTGATGCCAAGCACAGTGCCTGGCATATGTCAGTCTATGAAAGGTTGATTGGTTGAATAAATGAATGAATAACAAGCTGCAGAGTCAGACTTTGGTTCAAATTTAAATCCTGGTTCTGCTACATCCTAACTTGACCTTGAACAAGTTATCAAACCTTCCGGATCCTCGGTTTCCACACCTTGTAGAATAGAGACAGCAACAATATCTGTTCTACAGGGTTGTTGTGAAGATTATAAAAATCAGTCCTGTAAAGTGCACAATGCTTGGTGCATAGTAAGTGCTCAGTACATCGGTGGCTGTTATAATGTTCAAAGCATGAGGAAGGCCCCAAGAGGGCTGGCCTCAAAGGGACACTTCACAGGGCAGCCCCAAAAGGTGGGACCTGTCACATGACAGGCAGCAAGGCCTGGTTAGTTTCACCCTCTGGAGCCAAACTCTGAGTTCATAATCCTGGCTGAGGCACTTACTAGCTTACTTAACCTCTGTGTGCCTCAGGGTGTTTTAAAAGTATTATTATTTAATCTCGAAAATAGAGATAATAATAGACCTACCTCATACGACTGTTGTGAAGGATTAAATGAGATGATCCATGGAAAAGGTTGAGAACAGAGTCTGGCTAAGACCCTGTTCTAAGGGCTCAATAAGTGTTAGGAGCTATTATCACAGCGCTGTAGGAAGGAGGGAGGGAGCTGCGAATAGGCTCCAGCTGTGTCCTTGACCTCCCTCCGGAGAAGACAGTGCTCAGCCACCCACCCCACAGCTGCCGGCAGTACATCTCTGCTCTCCCAACACCCTTCCTCTGACCCCTCCCCAGCCTCGCTCTTCCAGTTTGTGCAACTCCCCGAATAGCTTGCAGCAGCTGATGTGGAAAGGGCCGGCTCCTCACCACAGAGTGGCGGACACACGGGCCACCCCCCTTCACTCTGGGGGAGGCATTAGCCACAGGCTACAGGCAAAGGGAGTCCAGGTCCCCATGCTGCCTGGAGTTGTCTAGGAGCAGAGAGAAATAACCAACTGAGAGAGTCCCAGCAGCCCCCGGGCTTCTTTTCCATTCCAATGCTCCCTTTGTTGCTAAGAAGCAAAACTTCCCCATCCCCACTGGCACCAGCCTGCCCATTGTTCTCCTAAGAGACCAAGCCAAGAGCCAAGGCTACCTCCGCCTTACAGAAGTGGCAGCCTGAAGAGGCTGTTGCAGTGGGGGTGTCATATAACCCGACTCCCCACAGCTCAAGACTCTAGAGCAGGGCCCCAGGGCAAATGTTGTTGGGCAGACCCCAAAAGGGCCCCCCAAAAGTCACTGAAAACACTTGGCCTGGTTCTTCCCCTGCACTGGGCTACCTGTGGTGACGACTGCTCAGGGCCCTGACATCTCGGCAATAGGCATAAGGCTGAGTCTAATGTCAGCTCCATTTGAGCAAAATGAGCCTTGTGGATTTCTCCCAGAGATGGGAAAACATAAAATATCCCACCTGGAAGAGACAGGAGATTTCATGAACAGATGGTCCTTCAGGCAGATGGAGATGGATGAGTCTGAGGAGGAAAGGTGTGGGGTGCTCCTTTCCCCAAATGAGAGGGGGCCTTTTGGCCCCCTCTTGCAGATTCTGACTCTAAATCTGGTCATGAGGCCGCCTCTAATTTCCCTCCTCCTCTGGTTGGTTATCTGCCTGGGAGTTTCTCATCACCTCAATGCTCATGTTCCTCTCACCTGAGCAAGAAGAACGTCTTCATCCACATATTCTTGTCTCTAGAACCCTCTCTCAGCATGTCTTCAGTGACTCTCCATTGGTAAAGGATCAACTTCCAACTTCTCTGAGGCTTACCACCACAAAGAAATTTTTAGAACTAGAAAGAATTATGTCTTTCTCCAGATCCTCTGGAGACGGGAATGGCAATCCACTCCAATATTCTTGCCTGGAGAATCCCATGGACAGAGAAGCCTGGTGGTCTACATACAGTCCATGGGGTTGCAAAGAGTCAGACATGACTGAGTGACTAACACACACACAGGTTATAAGTATTGACCTGGCTCTGCCTTCTGGAGTCACCCAGAACTTGACTCTGGGTAAGAGCTAGCCCATTGCACACCAGAAGTCAGCTCCCCTGTGCCCTCTGCATAGAGAGGCAGTATGGGGCAGAGACTAAGATCACAGGATCTGCAGTATGAGCCTGGAATCTGACTCTGGGCTCTGTCACTTCTCAACTGTGTGACCTTATGCAGGTCACCTCTGTGAGCCTCTGTATCCTGTCCATAAAAAGGGACTAATAGAGGACTTTCCTGTTGGTCCAGTGGTTAAGACTCCTTGTTTCCAATGCAGGATGTGGGTTCAATGCCTGACTGGGGAACTAAGGTCCCATATGCTGTGTGGTTCCCTCAAAAAATTTGTTTAAATAGGAGAGGGGTGTAATAATAGTACCAACTTCATGGAAGGAGTCATGGAGAATAAATGAGGTGATGTATGTAAATCAGAAAGTGGTTGGCTGAATAATGGCCTCCTGAAGACATCTACATCATCATCCCCAGAACCAATGAATGTGCTATGTCATATGGGAAGGAGGAATTACAGTTGCTAATCAGCTGACTTTAAAACAGGGAGATTAAGGAATTATCTTAGGTTATGTGGATGGGTCCATTATAATGAGGGTCCTTAGACGGAAAAAGGAGGCAGATTCCCAATTGATGGGATGTGAAAAAGCCTCCATTGGCCATTGCTGGCTGGGAAGACAGAAAGGCATCATGAGCCAGGGAATATGGCCAGCCTGTTGAAGCCTGAAGAGGTGGAGGAAATGGATTCTCCTTGGAACCTCCAGAAGAACACAGCACTGCTTACACTTTGATTTTAGCCCAGTGAGACCCATTTCAGACTTCTGACCTCCAGAACTGTAAGAGGAGACATTTGTGTTATTTTAAGCCACTAAGTTTGTGATGATTTGTTACAGCAGTGATAGGAGAGTAACCCAGGCTGACTCCAACCCTTTCCAATCCATTCCTCACAACGTGGCCAAAACAGTGTTTCCAAGACCCTCATCTAACCAAGCTATAGCCCTCAATACAATTCTTCTCTCTGTTCTTCAAATGTGCCCCAGGGCCTTTGAACCTGCTGTGTTTTGTTTCAAAGGTACCATGTTCCCCTGGGTAACACTTAGTCAGCCTTCATAAACGGGCTCAAAGATGAAAACCTGAATCCCCAGTCTGTGTCAGGTTCTCTGGGTTAGTGCTCTCGGAGCACTCTGCACTCCTCTGTAGCATGTATACATTTCTAAATAAATACATGTATTTATCAGCTTCCAGGTTTCTTGGCCAGCAGGCTGTAAGCATCCCCTGGGGCCAGGACAGTGCCTGTCTCACTCACCTAGCCCAGTTTCTGGTACATAGGGAGTATTCAATAAATGGAAGCTCTTATCACTATTCTGTTTTTGAATCTTCATTCCAGTTGCCCCACAAACACTGTAGTTTGCAGTCCTTTTTAAAAGTGATGCCCCTGCCTTGACCTTGTCCTCCAAGGGTGGCGAGAGCAACACAGAGCGGAAGCAGAAGATGCTGCCCCCACCCGTTGGGGGCAGGCATCCCACTTCCATTGATGCAGCTGAGGGCTATGGTCCCACTCCACTAACTGCACTACCCTCTCAGCTCCAGCTGAGCTTGAGGTCACATAAACCAGCCACACTCCTGCTCTAATTTTTGTTTCCATCAGAACATCTGTCAAGCTAGCTCTCTCTATCCTGTTTCTGTATGGTTGTTCTTTATCACCTAAGCGTTGAGCTTTTCTCTCATCTTGGTAGGGTTTCATCATCTAGTGTTGGGGCCCTTGTTCCAACCTGCCTAAATCTTCCTGAGTCCTGGTTCAGCCATCACTCCCAACCTCATGTCATTTGCACCCCTGAGTCATATGTCCCTGTGGCTGCCTCCAAATCCTGGGCGACCACACGGAGAAGGCCAGATCTAAGAACCTGGCCCTGGAAATGCTCCTGGAGTCCCTCTGGGCCTGGCACCCACCACAGTGCATTGACTCAGCAACATAAACTGGGCCTCGGTCAAGTCCTGACTTTACCACTTCTGTGGCTATGAAATTGGGAAGAATAGTCTATTAGTTTCCTGGGCCTGCTGTAATGTAGTACCACAAATGTGGTGGCTTCACACAACAGAAACTTCTTCTCTTACAGCTCTCAAGGCTAAAAGTCCAAAACCAAGTTGTCCGCTGGGCTGAAGACTCTAGTGCATATCCTTCCTTGCCTCTTCCAGATCCTGGTGGCTCCTGGCGTTCCTTGGCTTATGGCAGCGTAACTGTCACTACAGTCTGCAATGTGCCCTTCTTCTGTGTGCATCCTTTCTTCTTCTCATATGGACACTAGTCATCAAATTTAGGGTCCACCCCACTCTAGTATGAGCTCATCTTAACTAATTACATCTGCAAATACCCCAAGTTCAAATAAGATCATGTTCTGGATTTTTATTTATTTTTATTTTTTTGGCTGTGCCAGGTCTTATTTGCTTCGCGAGTTTTTCTCTAGTTTCAGGGAGTGGGGGCTGCTCTATAGTTGTGCTGCACAGGCTTCTCACTGCGGTGGTTTCTCTTGTTGCAGAGCATGGGCTCTAGAGCACAGGCTCAGTAGTTGTGGCCCACAGGGTTAGCTGCTCCAGGGCATGTGGAATTTTCCTGGACCAGGGAATGAACCTGTGTCTCCTGCACTGGCAGGCAGATTCTTTACCACTGAGCCACCAGGGAGGCCCCAAATAAGATCACATTCTAAAGTTCTGGTGAACATGAATTTGGGGGGACACTACGTACTACAAAGGGTAACACTTTGTCACAGGATCTTCATGCAAATGGAGAAAGATGCAGTACATGGCTTCTCCAATTGTAAGGGGCACTCGAACCACCTAGGGATCTCGTTCAAAATGCAGGTTCAGATTCAGCCAGCCTGGGGTGGGTCTGCATTTCTTTCAAGCTCCCAGGTGATGCCCTGGCTGCCCCTCTGCACTTTGGATAACAAGGATGAAGGTGAAAGAAAGTGCTTTGGAAAACAAATGTCCGGTAGGCTGATTCTATTTCTTTTGTAATGAGCTTTTCTCACGCTCCTGTCTCCCCGCCCGCCTGGCTCACTCAAGAATTGCAGAAGACAAAAAAAGGTTTTAGTTTGGATTCCCCCTCAAAGCAGACCCAGAGACAAGGAGTGGAGCTGAAGGAGTGGACTGGGGAGGTGGTCACAGGAAGTACATATTTGGAAACAGAGAAAGTAAGAAACGGAGAGAAACCATGAAGGGGGGGCATTAAATAGCCAGTGGCCCTAGGCACAACCAGCTGGGAACTGACTGAGAGAGGGTGGGGACCCTCCTGAGAAGTACCCCACTAGATAGCTGGGATGGAAGGAGGGAAGAGCATTTTTCCACCGATTCCCATGCCCCATCGGTTGATGCTGGCCCCGGGGTCGGGAAGGAGGGGTGCCCTGGGTCAGGCTGGGCAAGCACCAGGGTGCTGGAAAAAGCCCTCTCGTCATCAGAGAAGCTGCAAGCACTGCAAGTGGGAAGGCAGGCTCACTGGAAGGAGCCTTCTGTACTGCTACAGGTGACCTCAGTAAGCCTGGGATGGGGGAGGGCCTCATGGACTCCAGAAGCTTTCCAGGTTTGAATGTCATCTGTGTCTCTACCATTCTATTTTAAGTGTATGAGCTCCGAAAGCAAGCTCTCGCTAATACTTATGTTTATATAGTTGTATCCAGCGCCAGTGGACACCCTGCCCATAGAGGTGTCACAGAAGAATCTGGCCCTTGCTGCTTCCCACACCCCCACCTTGCCTCAGAATGGGTAAAATCATTTCCCCTGTGGGTGCATGGTGGGGAGAACTGCCCTTATGGTAATGCGTTTACGCTTCAGAATCACCTTAGGAGGGAGCTGCTTCCCTCTCTCACAGTCCCTACTTTTGCCCAGTTCAGGTGCTCCACACCCTTGGCCCTTGACGTTCAGCATCATGCTTCACCCAGAACACAACCCTACAAGGCAGTTACTTTGATTGTCCCCATTTTATAGCCAAAGAAACTGAGGACCAGAAAAGCTAGCTCATGTCCCTGACATCACTAAGTAAGAGGCAGAAGTGGCTCCAAAGACAGCTTATCTGATTCCCTGTACCCTATGGGTAGAATCCATTGGAGAAATTAGGTTGTAGGCCCCAGTGACATTTACATACAAATCTAAACACACTTCAATAACCATCTGTTGGATAAGAACAGTAAGACCTGCTTTAATTTGTATTCAGCTTCTAGTCATATCATACAGTGGGTCCATTAGGGTGTTCGTCACTTTGAAAAAGAAGTTACTGCAAGTAAAATACAAGTATTCTTTTTGATAAAATTAATTCCTATATATTGGAATTCACTGGGATGGACAGATTCATTAGGATGGATGGATTTTTATTAGATAACTGGTAAATGAATAGACTCAAACCCTAATAAGCCAAAGATGCCATGGAAAAGTGAAATAAATTCAATGTCATTAGCTTAAAAAATTTCACCATCAGATTTCCTCAACTAGTGATTTTTCCCCAGTGCATCAAATGGCAGATTCAGCTCCCACATACATTTCAAAAACACACTCACAAAATAAGAGCAGTCCACCTTTCTGCTATGTTGGAGGCCATTTTCCCTCCCTGTCCCGACTGCAAACTCCCAAAAGGAGGGGACAGTGGAGGTTCTTTACTAAGGTGATTTCCCTGTACATGGCATGGACAGGGCCACAAGTGTGTACATGGAAAGGCCTGGAACTCTTTAAGTTTGGGTTAACCAGCCCTTGAAAGATGAGCCCACAAAGCTCTTGGGGAAGGAGGCAAGACAGTGTGGCATAGGAAGTGTGTAACTCACAGTAGAGAACACAGAAGAGGCCCAATCTCTACACTGAAGTTGCTGACAGTCTAGATGGAGAGACAGGTGGAACACACTAGAAATAGCTCATGTGCAAGACAAGAGCTGAGGACTCATGTGAGAGTAAGAGAGTGCAGAAAGGGCTGCAGAAGGAAGAGATGGATGTGGACTGAAAGGAAACTAGATGGAATGAAAAGGGCACTGAGGTGAGAGTCAGGAGGGCTGGGTTCTAGAGTCCCAGTTCAACCCTCTGTGTCACCCTATGCATCTACTTCTCCCTAACAGACCCACCCTTGACCAGCTTTCGGTCTAGCAGGGGATACAAGCTCGGGAGTTCTACAGATGCATGTGGTACCCCAGGTCATGGAGATGGATTCATTCACACAGTGTCTTCTGAGCACCAGCCAAGTGCCAGGCACTGGGAGGCCAAAGTCAAGAGCTGTGCCGAAAAAACTGCAGGTCCCCAAGCCCACCAAGCTGCTCTTGCTTGTGCACCTTTGCTCTTGTTGTTCATGCATCCCCCTGCATCTCCCTCCGCATTTATCCCCTAGCATCGCCCTCCTCATTTTGTCCATCTGGAAAAAGAATGGACCCTTCAGCCCCCTGGCCAGGAATCACCTCCTTCATAACGATTCCTATTTTATCAGTCCAGGCTGCTATAATAGCATACCAGAGGCTAGGTGACTTCAACAATTTTTTCCCTCACAGTCCTGGAGGCCAGAAGTTTGAGGTCACAGTGCCATCATGGTCTAGCTCTTTGTGAAGGTCCTGTTCCTGATTTTCAGTTGGCTGTCTTCTCATTATGTCCTCACACAACAGAGAACAGAGAAACAAGAAACAAGCTCCCTTCTTCTGTCTCCTATGAGGACACTAATCACGTTCATGTGGGCTCCACCCTCATGACCTAATCACTTCCCAAAGGTCCCACCTCCTCATAACATCACATTGGGGATTAGAGTTTCAACATATGAATTTCAAGGGGACACAAACATGCAATCCATAGCACCCATCATGTTGCACATATCATGCCCCCCCCGGAACTGGGTGACACAGCAGCCTGGCACCGCAGATGATCCAAAGGTGATGCTGATCAGCCTTTGGTGGAGTGGCCCTTGGACTCTGCTGTCTCTCTTATACTCAGTCCCTGCTGCAGGCAGAGGTAGGAGGCAGAGATAAATAGTAATAGAAAAATCATAAACAGAATAGAAGCCATAGTCTACAAACTTACAGAGGCTGCAAAATACAGGGGCCCTTTTATTAGGGGAGAACCCAGGCTGACAAGGGTGACAGTGTGGGCCCAGCCTTCCAGAAGACAGCGTGTTTGCCACTGTTTTCCAGCCACAAGCTTTACCCTGTGGGGCCTTGTCAATGGGCCCAGAGGGTCCTGGGGAGGGATCATGGCCCCTCAGTGCCTGCCCAGCCATTTCCACCACTGGAGCAGAGAGGGCTGGGCACACAGGGCAACAAGGTCACCAGGGTTCCATCCCACTTTCCTGTGCCATCTTGGAAATGAGGCAGGTGTGGCCTTTTCCAACCAGAGGAGCCATCAACACCACAGGTGAGCCATCTGTACTCCTTGAGGGTCCAGTTTGGGTCCGTTCATGGGAGAGAAGGAGAAGGAAGGGCAGAGGAGAAAGTCCCCATGCAGGTCTGGCAGCAAACCCCTCCCCTAGTGAGATACCATGACCCTGCAACCACAGGGCCTTGCCAGTGCAAGGGTAGGGAACAGGGTCCAGAACAGTTCCCCTCTGCACACCATCACTATACCATCTTCCCAATGCAGGAGAGCACGGGTCTGCATTAAAAAGCCTATGTAATGATGGCAGGGAGGTGAGGAAGGAGGCAGACACCTGGGGCCAAACTTCTCAGGCAGCATCTCTATAGGTACTCTGGTTTGTTTATTAGTATGATTTTCCGCACCCACTGTCACCCGGGGTTCAGGTTCCCAAAGTCAGCCCGTAGGCTCAGCCTCAGCCTATGGTTGGCAGCCCAGCACCGCTCAGCAGGCCTGGTGTACCTGAACCCACATGCTTTGCTTTAACACCAAACTCTGACCAACCGGAGTGACCCACTCCAGGCCTACTCTCCAGGAACACCTTCATTAAAAACTTTGTAAGATGCCAATAAACAAGATACTAATGAAATCCACAGAGAAGCTAACAACTGGACTGCTCAGAATCAGCCAAGACTGAGATTGAGTCTCTAGAGGAGGTTAGAAATATGGTTAGGAAATAACCAAGTGAAATTCAACCTGGACAGGGGCCAGCTAACCTCATGTACAAGCTGCCAGATCCTCCCACAGTTATCAGGAGGCAGGAAGGCTGCAGAGAATAGCAGGGCTAAGAGAGGCAGAGGGGCAGGATAGGGCAGGGGTTTGGAGGCTTGTCTCACCCCAGTCATTTTGGGGTGAGTCTGTAGAGATATCACATACCCCAGGGAGCAAGCTTCTGCCCACGTGGACCTGATGGAATTCCCAGAAGGCCCAAGAAAGGGCTCCAGGGGAGTAGAGCTGTAGGGGCTCTGGACAGAAGGGTGTTATGAATGATTCAGGCTTGGGACAGTTCTACATCAGAAGTATCACCTATCCCATGGACATCCACAGCGAGCCTAGACCCCAGGAGAAACTTGAGGCAGCAGATGGCAATAAGTCTCTGGAGTCAGACAGACCCGGGTCCCACTCCTAGCCCTGTTCTGAACTCGTAGACTAGTTATCTAATGTTCTTCAGCTTCAGTTTTCTCATCTATAAAATGGGATGATATCGGACTTCCCTTGTAAAGTGTCCTGCAGACAAAATAAGATAATGTTTGTGAAGGGATAAGCACAATTCTTATCACACGGTGTCAGCCAAGAGGAAGAGGAGGAGGAAACCCAAGACTGTCTCCTGGAGCCCTTACCAAGGTGTCTCTCTGTAGGTCTTCCCCTCCGAACCTGCCCGCTCCAGGCGAACCCATCCCCTCCTTCAAACACTGCTCCCTGCCAAGCCGCGGCTCCTGAAAGAACTGCCACTACCACATTCACAGCCAGTCATGGCTGAATCGTTGTTGTTGTTGCTGTTCAGTTGTTCAGTCATGTCTAACTCTTTGTGACCCCATGACACAAAGTTGAGTCTTGCTCCACCTGTAACTCTGGCATTGAGGGAGACTGCCATACCTTTAATTCCAGCTAAAAATGTGAAATGTGAACTTTTCCTCAAAGATTTATAAAGCAACCTTGGGTGATGTGGCCCAGTGAGGCAGGGAGGAGGGGAAAGACTGGATTCCATCCCAGTGGGGACGACTTCTTTTATTCTAGCCCTAGCCATGGACTAAGCCCTAATCCAACCATAACCCTAGCCTCAACCTAAACCCCAACACTGGCCTGCCTGCTGAAAGGGAGTGTGAAAGGTTCAGGTCCATACCATTCCCAACATAGGAAGAAGAGCCTTATGACATCTCAGGGGAGTGGCATTTGTTCATTAATTCTTTCTCATTCAGTTATGAGCCCATATTGAATCTGAAGTTGCACAGAATAATCTCCCAGCAAACGACAGGGTATTGGAACCTGCCTTCCAGGCACTTACAGTCTCAGGCTGGCAGTGACAACTTGGAGTCCAAAGGCAATGTGCAAATGGATAAGGTGTTCCCTCTTGAGGGATCAAGGCTGAAGGACTTGGAGGGATGAGCTGTCATGTTGAGGATGCACCTCTGGGGAGTGGTAGGCTGAACTGGGGGCAGAGACTGTACTGCTGCCCTCTCGTGGGTCCAAGAAGCCTTTCTCTTTCTTTGATACACTTGACCTCTGCCAACCTCCAGCAAGAGAGCCAAAGACAGGCCCACGGGTGAGAACCATTGCCTGGGAATTTTGGCCCAGCCACCAGCAGAGAGACAGGCTTCCATCTGAGCTCTTCTTTACCATGAGCAGTTCCAGCACGAGACTAGGAAGCATCCTATTGGATCTTCCAGGGCAGTCCCACTTTCCCACATCTGAGCCATGTGTCCAGAGTTCTGGGTCAGAACATGTGATCCCCTTAAATAAGAAGCCTAGAAAGGAAATGTGCGGCAGCTGGCTTCAGCCAGCTCTTGTCACCTCAGTCACTCCAATGTCCCCCTCCACACCAAAGTCTCTGCCAACCAGCTGTGGTCAGTCAGCTATGTTCTTGCTCAGAGCTTTCTTTTAAATCGGTCCTTATGTCTAGCTGCTTCAGAGTAAATCCAGGCTCACCATCTGTTGCCTGCAAGACTGTTTCCCCAGAAGACTGCATGTTCTCATGGGCTTGGCCTACTCTTTCCTCCTTCTTGTGCCCCTGGGAGAAGGCCTCTGGCACCCAACGGACACTCTTTGTTGAGTGCCAGCTCTGAGCTAGGATATTGCAGGGAAAACAGGAAGTTCTTGCTCTCGTGAACTTGACGTTCTAGTGGAGGGTAAGGGGGATCACTGGAGGGCAAACCAGGAGAAGACACTTGTTCCACCCACAGGCTCTGGGCACCTACTGTGTCCTAGGCATTAGACCAGATCCTGGGGCCTACCACTGAAGCAGACTGGTGCTTGGGCCAGGAGAGACCACCAGCTGGGCTGGCGGCATGGCCATCCTTCCAGAGGAAAGATTTTGTCTCAGGATCCTGGTTGCATCTTCCATTGGCTCTGGTCAGCTTCCCACTGCCCACTGGCCCATCCCTTTACCCTTTTCCCACTGCAAGCAACACAGGTGGGCCAAGAACATGCAGAGAGCTGTTCATCTGTCCTTCCCCAAGGAACTGGTCATGGCTTCCTTGAAGGCCTAGGGAAGAAGGATTGGATTTCCAGATCCACCTGAGAGCAGAGGGCGCAGACCACGGGCAGAAGTAGCAGCAGCCCTCCTCTGGGAGCCGTTGTTGAGGTCTCTGCACTGAGCACCCAGCCGGCGGGTGAACCAAAGCACCCAGCCCCTCCCCAGTGGCCCCTGATCCCAGCCTGCTCCAAGCAGCTCTCCACCCAGGCAGAGATCAGGGGTCTGGGTCCTGCTGTGGAGCCTGAGGAAGACCAGGCAGATCATCTGGGCCCCGAGTCTGGCTGGAAGGGAAGAAATGATTGCCTTGGGAACAATCCAATGAAGACTGGTCCCAGGGAAGGTGGCAGAGTGGAGAAGCCCATGAGGCTGCAGGGAGGGTGAGGTGGGCATGGAGATGTGCTGCTCAGAGTTCCCCTCAAGAAAACCTGCTGCTGTGGGAAGCAGAGGTCACCAACCACCCCAGAGGCACCACTTTGGGATCCACGGTGGTGTTTATATCAAGGCCAATTTCCCCCCAGGCTGCTCCCAGCGAATGACTAAGTCCAGTGAGGATGCCAATCCCAGCCCATCCCTGGGACGAGACTCCTCCAATAAGCAAGCCTTGCTCAGGTAATTCCCGGCAATCTAAACTTTCTCAGAACCAGGCTGCGATGTGAGCAGCTTCACATTGTGCCTCCTTCCTTCCTCCTCTCCTTTCTCAGGGATCAGTCCTGCACTGGGATGGGAAGATGCTCCCTGCCTGCTTCTACTTCTTCCCCTGCACCCTTCACAGGGGTCTCCCCCAAGACAGCGCTTGCACATTTAATCTTATCTTGATGTCTGCTCCTCCGAGGACCTCCACTGACAGAAGTCAAAGATGCAGTGGGTCAAGATGAGTAGCCTTGTAGATACACATGCCCCCTGTAGCCCAGAAGGTCCAGTACCCACTGGAGAGAGAGCATTGTTTTCCCAGGTCTGGGGAGGGGATGATTATGGGCTCACTGCTGATGGTCTGGAAGGGCCCCCAACTATTTATTTATTTTTTTAATTATTTAATTTATTTCAATTGGAGACTAATTACTTGACAATATTTTAGTGGTTTTTGCCATACATTGACATGAATCAGCCATGGGTGTACTTGTGTTCCCCATCCTGAACCCCCTCCCACATTCCCCCCCATCCCTCAGGATCATCCCAGTATACTGGCCCTGAGCACCCTGTCTCATGCATTGGACCTGGATTGGTGATCTATTTCACATATAGTAATATACATGTTTCAATGCCAACTATTTATTTTAATTCAGAAAAAGAAATCCAGGGACTTCCCCAGCAGTCCAGTGGTTAAGACTCTGTGCTCCCAGTGCAGGGGATACAGGTTCAATCCCTGGTTGGAGAACTAAGATCCCACATGACCCACAACAGGTCCTAAAAAAAAGAAAAGAAATCCAGCTGTACCTTGCTCTATTCAAAAGTTAAATTACCCTTGAGAAGTTAAGTGCAAATGAAACCAAGGGGAACCAGGTGCTATTGTACATGCTCCAAGAGGCCCCCCAGTTCAAAGGAACACTGCAATTCATCACAAGTCAGTCAGCAGGCCACGTATCTGAGTTGACTGCAAAGTTGATGGCAAAGCTGATGAAGAAGGGTCCCTTCAGCTTGGCCCTGGCGTGTTTCCAAGCTAGGTGGACTGTGGAGAAGTCAAGCAAATAGCACCTGCTGGCAGGTCCCAGGCCTGGGAGGGCCCCCCAGCCCATTGAGGAGACAGACAAGAGCCAATGGAAGAATAGGCCAACAGAGAATGAATTCGAGTCAGAGTTGGGTGGTGACACCATGGCTAGTTCCTTCGTTCCAGGAGGCATGAGTGAGGTTAGGCGAGAAGAGTCAGGGAGACCACTGAGGGTGGGCACACAGGACTGGGCTCACCATCCCTGCCAGCACCACACAGAGCGGTGGCCTTTCTGCTTCTCCCTGTCTCAGTCGCTCCTGAGTCCTCCTACTCTGCTCCCTAGGCTTGACCACATGGCGGGCTGCCTGGGGAGGCGCTGGCATGGTTCCCAGTGCCAGAAGTGGGAGCGAAGATATGTGGGAGGGTTGGAGCAGGGCCAGCCCGCAGGGCCCAGCTGCAGGGCACAGGGCCAAGTTGACAATGCTGGCCTGTGGCGACGGAGTGGCAACTGCTGCCTGTCGCCTCCAAAATACCAGTTGAGGTTTTCTCCTACTTTGGGGTTTAGAAACTATTTCTATTTCTATTATGCATTTCTTTGCCCTAGTTTTCCACTTCTTTGTCCTACTGTTAATGGTAGTGCCTGGAGGTGAGACAGGCAGGGCCAGACAGAAACCAAAGGAACACTGAAGTGAGCAGAATGTGTCTTGGGACCTGGTGACTTCTCTCCTAGCACCCCTACTCCCATTCCTGGGCCCTGAGCCCCCAGGCAGTACCCCTCAGGGTTTCTTCTCCAGGGACAGGATGAGCAGGGCTCCCACTTGATCCCATTTCCTCCCCATCACAACTTCCCTGAGCTGTGGCCCATTCTCTCAGCATCCAGCTCTCCGGTAGAAATGAAGACATTCACTCTGTCTAGGGCTGCCCTCTCTGGTCACTGAACACCCTCTCCCTGGACAATTTCACCCATTCCCATGGCCTCACTTACCATGTCATGTATATGCCACAAACCCCACATTGATTTTTTCAGCCACCAGCTCTCCTCTGAATCCCAGGTTTACATATCTAACAGCCTCCTCTGGTAGGGCAGCTCATCAGCGACTCAAACTCCACATGTCCACAACGGAACTCACTACAGACAATATACTTCCTTAAAAAAAAAAGAAAAACAAAGCTTCTTCTTCCTCAGTCTCAGTAAATGGCACTAGCATAAGTGGAGGTCATCTTGAACCCCTTATTTCACCTGTCATGTGCATTCAATCTATCAACAGGTCATGCCAGTCCCACCTCCTAAAGAGCTCTCACATGTCTTCACACCTCTCCAGTTACCCTGCTGCTCTTCCCATTCAGAGCACCATCAGCTCCTTCACAGACAGCTTAAATAATCTCCTATTCTGTCTTTCTGTCTAGGTATTTACCCCTTGCCCATTCAAGAGACTCTCAGATTGCACCAGGTTTTCCTTCAAAACAAATATGATGATATCCCTGCTTAAAAATCTCTACTGTGACTTCTGATGCCAGCCATGTTGGAGCAAATCATATCAAACTTTTTCTCCTGCTGTTAAAAAAAAAACACCTAGAAAACTGAGCTATATGAAACAGCTGTTTTTAGATATTGGACAACAGGCAGTGATCCCCGAGAGAAGGAAAATAAATGAGGTGAAGCCTGTGACAGTCCTCAGTTTCTGTCTGGAGGCACTTTCTGGACCATGCAATGAGAAGGGAAAACCCTCAAAGAGGACAGTGGTCTCTGTGAGTTAAAGAGAAAGACGTTAGAGTTTGGGAGGCTGAGGAATCTGAAATTTGCAGGGCAGAGGACTGGAAAGGAGGAAGCAACACAGAAAAAGAGTTCTAGATATCTGCATGGGGACTTAATTGGATTGCTTGATACTAAGCTATTCACACATAGAATGGAATGCCACAAAGTCAGGCAAAGAACTACCACGAAGCTGTAAGCTGACATTCCCAGGTTTGAAAGACAATTTCCCACCAGTCAGCATAAAGAAACCTTTTGAAAATCCAGGGCATTCAGTAGAAACCCCAAGAAACATCACACCTTAGCAATAAGGATAAGCTAGCCCGGGTTAGATTCCTGGGTCAGGAAGATCCCTTGAAGAAAGGATAGGCTACCCACTACAGTATTCTTGGGCTTTCCTGGTGGCTCAGACAATAAAGAATCCACCTGCAATGCGGGATACCTGGGTTCGATCCCTGGGTCGGGAAGATCCCCTGGAGGAGGGCATGGCAACCCACTCCAGTATTCTTGCCTAGAGGATCTCCATGGACATAGGAGTCTGGTGGGCTACAGTCCATGGGGTTGCAAAAGAGTCAGACACAACTGAGTGACTAAGCACAGCACAGACACCCCAGAAATAAATGCTACTCTAGATCTGCTCTGATGAAACAAAAAAACAAGCCTGGAAAAGCTCAGGCTGATATGCGAGGAACTTAACTGACTTCCAGAACAGAGTTAAAGGAAGACATGAAATCCAGATGCTCAAACATTCACAGTATTTAAGATCCAATAAAAAAAATTACTAGACATGTAAGGAAGCAGGAAAATGCTGCTTTCAAAGCCAGGGCAAAAATCAGTCAGTAGAAACAGAGCCAGAAATGACAGAGGACTTTTATTAATAAAATGCCTAATATAAATATATTCAAGGATTTAAAGGAAAACATGAAAATGGTGAGGAAAGAAATTTTAAATTATATATTTAATGTGCTTATTACTTATTTATTTTTTAATTGATGAGTCAGTTCAGTTCAGTTTAGTCACTCAGTCATGTCTAACTCTTTGTGACCCCATAAATTGCAGCACGCCAGGCCTCCCTGTCCATCACCAACTCCTGGAGTCCACACAAACCCATGTCCATTGAGTTGGTGATGCCATCCAACCATCTCATCCTCTGTCATCCCCTTCTCCTTCTGCCCTCAATCTTTCCCAACATCAGAGTCTTTTCAATTGAGTCAGCTCTTCACATGAGGTGGCCAAAGTATTGGAGTTTCAGCTTCAACATCAGTCCTTCCAATGAACACCTAGGACTGATCTCCTTTAGGATGGACTGGTTGGATCTCCTTGCAGTCCAAGGGACTCTCAAGAGTCTTCTCCAACACCACAGTTCAAAAGCATCAATTCTTCGGCCTCAGCTTTCTTTATAGTCCAACTCTCGCATCCATACATGACTACTGAAAAAACCATAGCCTTGACAAAGTAATGCCTCTGCTTTTTAATATGCTGTCTAGTTTGGTCATAACTTTCCTTCCAAAGAGTAAGTGTATTTTAGTATATGTGCTGCCGAAGCAAGCACAGTAAGTGTCTTTTAATTTCATGGCTGCAATCACCATCTGCAGTGATCTTGGAGCCCCAAAAATTAAGTCAGCCACTTTTTCCACTGTTTCCCCATCTGTTTGCCATGAAGTGATGGGGCCAGATGCCATGATCTTAGCTTTCTGAATGTTGAGCTGTAAGCCAACTTTTTCACGCTCCTCTTTCACTTTCATCAAGAGGCTTTTTAGTTCCTCTTCACTTTCTGCCATAATGGTGGTGTCATCTGCATATCTGAGGTTATTGATATTTCGCCTGGCAATCTTGATTCCAGCTTGTGCTTCATCCAGCCCAGCATTTCTCATGCATATAAGTTAAATAAGCAGGGTGACAACATACAGCCTTGTATATTGATGAATAGTATATATTAAAATATACAGCCTCATGACTTGATATAGAGACACGTATTGAAGTAGGTAAGCATGAAAAGACATGCTTAAGATTCGTTTAAAAATACTATTGAAATATATATATTATCATATGTGAAATAGATCGCCAGTCTAGATCCGATGCATGAGACAGGGTGGTCAGGGCTAGTGCACTGGGATGACCCTGAGGGATGGGATGGGGAGGGAGGTGGGAGGGAGGTTCAGGATGGGAACACATGTACACCCATGGCTGATTCATGTTAATGTATGGCAAAAACCACTGCAATATTGTAAAGTAATTAGCATCCAATTAAAATAAATAAATACTATAGAAATAATGAAGAAAGAGATAGCAATGAGATATACCTATATTTATCACATTTTCTTTATCCATTTATCTGTCACTCATCCATCAACAGATAATTAGGTCATTTCTGTATCTTGGCTATTGTGAATGATGCCGCAATAAACATGGGGCTGCAGATATTTTTTTGAGATTGTGATTTCATTTCTTTTGGATATATACTCAGAAGTAGGATTACTAGGGGACTTCCCTGGTGGTCCAGTGGATAAGAGTCTGAGCTCCCAGTGCAGGGGGGCCTGGGTTCAATACTTGGCCAGGGAACAAGATCACACATGCTGCAGCTAAAGCCCAGTGTAGCCAAATAAATAAAAGTTTAAAAAAATAAAAAGAAGTAGGATTACTAGATCATATGGTAGGTCTATTTTTTAACTTTAAATTATTAACAGTCTTTTGGACTCTATGGGAGAGGGCAAGGGTGGGATGATATGTGATAATGGTATTGAAACATGTAAATTATCATATGTAACTTTTAAATTATATATTTTAAATGAATAGGTGAAAAATACAATATTTGAAATAAAAAATTCACTAGATGGGCATAATAGCAGATTAGACAGTGCAGGAGAAAATATAAGTGAAGTGAAAGAAATAGCAATAGAAACTATCCAGAATGAATCACAGAGAGAAAAAAAAGGCTGATTAAAAGTTAACAGAATGAATGGGTAACAAATTGTGGTATATTCATACAAAGGCATATTATCTGTCTATAAAAAGTCACGAAGTATTGATATATACTACCATATGGAAAAACATTGAGAACATTATTCAGAGTTAAAGAAACCAGCCACAAAACACCACAATTTATATTATTGCATCTATTTGAAATTTCCAGAATAGGCAACACTGTACAGATAGAAAGTAGATTAGTGATTGCTTAGGGATGGGGGATAGCCAGCATACGGAATTTCACTGGAGATGATGAAAATATTCTAAAACTGACCATGGTAATGGCTACACATATCTATTTATAACTAAAAGTCATTGCATTCTATACTTTAAATGTGTGAATTGTGTAGTATATGAATTATATCTCAATAAAACTTTTAAAAATGTTAACAGAGCCTCAGTGACCTGTGTTTCAATACCACAGATACTAACATATGTGTAATTATTCTTTCAGGAAGAGCTGCAGGCAAAAAGAAATGTTGGAATACATAATGGCTGAAATTTTGGCAAATCTTATGAAAACAATGAACTACAAATTCAAGAAGCTCAACAAACCTCAAGAAAGGTAAAAATGAAGAAAATCATACCAAGGCATGTCATAGAAAATTGCTGAAAACCACAGCTAAAGAGAAAATGCTAACAGCCCTAGAAAAAAGACACATTTACATACAGGGACACGAAGCTAAAGACTACCACGATTTCTTAACCAAAATGTTCCAAGCCAGAAGACAATGAGTGACATCTTTAAAATATTCAAAGGTCTATACATTACAAGAAAGGTTAAAGGAAATTATTCGGATTAAAGGATAATGATACCAGATGGAAAGTCAGAGTTACAAAAAGCAATGATGAGCACCATATATGGTAAACATGGATAAATATGAAAAGACTTGTTTTCAACCTTTAATTTTTTTTTCTTTAAAAGATAATTGACTACTAAATGCTTATGAATTGTTCACTTTAAAATTGTTAATTTTATGTTCTGTGAATTTCACCTGGATGAATTATTCCAAAGATCTAAATGAGTGTTTAAAGCAATAATGAGAACTCGGCATGCGAGACAGCAAAAGGAACGCAGACGTATAGAACAGACTCGTGGACTCTGTGGAAGAGGGCAAGGGTGGGATGGTATGGGAGAATGGCATTGAAACATGTTAATTATCATATGTGAAATCAATCGCCAGCCCAGGGTTGATGCTCGGGACTGGTGCACCAAGATGTCCCAGGGGGAGGGAATCAGGAGGGAGGAGGGAAGGGGGTTCTGGAGGGGGAGCATATGTAAACCCATGGCGGTTTCATGTCATTGCATGGCAAAACCAACACAATAAAGTAAAGAAAATTTAAAAAAAAAATAAAGCAATAAAAATGTATTTGGAGGTTTATAATATATGTAGAAGCAAAATATATCACAACAATACCACAAAAGATGGGAGAAATCAAAGCATGCTGTGCTAAGGTTCTTACTTGTACATGAAGTCATATAACAGAATTTGAAATAGATTATGATTAAGTTAAAAGTGCTTATTTGATTTGATTTTTTTTAGTTGAAATACAGTTGTGTGATATTCTATAAGTTATAAGTATACAATTTAGTGAGTCACATATTTTAAAGGTTATACTCCATTTATAGTATTATAAAATATTGGCTGTATTCTCTGTGTTGTACAACATATCCTTGTAGCTTATTCTATACCTAACAGTTTGTACCTCTTACTCCCCTACCTCTATCTTGCCCCTCCCCCTTCCCTCTCCCCACTGGTAACTACTAGTTTGTTCCCTCTATCTGTGAGTTTGCTTATTTTTTGTTAAATTCACTAGTTTGTTGTATTTTTTAGATACCACATATAAGGTGACAGCGTACTTATATGGTATTTGTCTTTCTCTGATGTATTTCACTTACCATAAGGCCCTTCAAGTCCATTCATATAGCTACAAATGGCAAAATTTTGGTTTCTTAATGGCTGAGTAATATTCCATTGTAATGGACACTTAGGTTACTTCCATATCTTGGCAACTGTAAATAATGCTGCTATGAATATTGGGGTTCAGGTGCCTTTTTGAAATAATGTTTTTGGGTTTTTTGGATAAAAGTGTTTGTTTTAAACCCTGGAGAAACTCCAAAAAACACTAATTACAGTTAAGCAGCCAATGATGGAGATAAAATAGAAGATAATATATTTCGATTATTCCTAGATACTTGTCCCTCCAGGAGGTGGAGCTGAATTCCCCTCCCCTTGGGTGTAAGCTGAATTTAGTGACTTGCATATAATTTAAATTTTTTGAAAAGGGAAAAACAGTAGTTTATAGTTCAGAAATCTGACAAATAGTTTAGAAATCTGAAAAATAGCCACCTTAACCAAGTAATGAAGGTTAACATCACCAGTAAGTCACATTAATGTCATGTATCCCCTGATATAACGGGATGACGGGGCACATCCCTTCAGTGGTATACTTGCCCCAAATCCATAACCACAGACTAATCAAGAGAAAACACCAGACAAACCTAAAATGAGGAACAGGGTTCCCAGGTGGTGCTAGTGGTAAAGAAACCACCTGCCAATGCAGGAGACAGAAGAGACCCAGGTTCCATTCCCAGGTTTGGATGGTCCCCTGAATAAGGGAATGGCAACCCACTCCAGTATTCTTTCCTGGAGAATCCCATGGATAAAGAAGCCTGGCAGGTTACAATCCATAGGGTTTCAAAGACTCAGACTTGATTGAAGTGACTTAACACTATAGAATACCTGACCAGTACTCTTAAAAATTGTTCAGGTCATCAAAAATCAGAAAAATCTGAAACTGCCACAGCCAGGGTAAACCTAGGGAGACATGATGAATAGCTGAAGTGTGGGATACTGGATGGGGTCCTGGAATAGAAAAGGGAAAATCTAAATGAAATCTATAGTTTAGTTAATCATACTGTACCAATGTGAATTTCTTAGTTTTTGATAAATACACTAGCATGTTTATGTAAGATGTGAACAGTAAAGAAGGTTGGATAAAAAGTATTTGGGAACACTTTGTACTATCTTTGCAACTCTTACATAAATCTGTAATTATTTCAAAATAAATTTTTTCAAAAGATAATCTAAAACAAGGCAGAGAAAAAGGTAAAAGCTGATGAAGTATAGATGAGAAGAGTAGGAAACACATAGAGAAATGGGTGACCGAAAGCCAGACATAATAACTACTACCTTAAATATAAATATACTCTAAGCAGTACTATTAAAGGAGATCATCCTGCTGTTCAGTCACTCAGTCATGTCTGTTTCTTTGTGACCCCAAGGACTGCAGCATACCAGGCTTCCCTGTCCATCACCAACTCCTGGAGCTTGCTCAGACTCCTGTCCATTGGGTCCGTGATACTATCCAACCATCTCGTCCTCTGTCATCCCCTTCTCCTGCCTTCAATCTTTCCCAGCCTCAGGGTCTTTTCCAATGAGTCAGTTCTTCGCATCAGGTGCCCATTATCCTAATGTATTAAAAATAAAATTAACCTCAATTTTTTTGCTGTCTATATGAAATATATTTCAAGTATGAAGGCACAAGTTAAAACTAAAATGATGGATAAAGATATACCAATGGTGGCTATATTAACTTCAAAGTAAGCTTTAAGACACAGAATATTACCAAGAGTAAAGACATTTATAATGATAAAAGGGTCACCTCATCAGAATAATATAACATTCTTAAACATTTAAGTACCTAGTAACAAACTTCAAAATACATGAAGCTAAAATTGCAGATCTGAAACAAGAAATATTTAAAGTCATAATTACAGTTGGAGAATTCAACAGTTCTCTCTCAGTAACTGATAAAAGTAAACAGGAAATCCATGATGATGTAAAAGACTTGAACAACACTATCAGTCAACTTGACCTAATTGACATGAATAAAACACAGCACCCAACATCTGCAGAATACACATTCTTCTCTGAACACATGGAACATTCTCTAAGATAGACCACATGCTGGGCCATGAAATGAGTCTCAATTTTTTAAAGGATTGAAATAAAGAAGAATATATTCTTTGACCTCAACATAATTAAATTAGAAATCAATAACAAAAAGATGTTAGAAAATCCTTCACTGTTTGGAAATTAGATGACACACTTGTAAATAACCCATGGGTCAAAATATAATCAAAAGGGAACTGGAAAGTAATTTTAAATGAAAGAAAATGAAAACAACGTATAAAATTTGTGATATACCCCTAAAACAGTAGTTAGGAGGATGTTTCAATGACCTCAGCTTCAAATCTAAGAAGCCACCTTTGTCAAAGATAAGGTGTCCATAGATGAATGGATTTATCTCTGGGCTTTCTATTTTGTTCCATTGATCTATATTTCTGTCTTTGTGCCAGTACCATACTGTCTTGATGACTGTGGATTTGTAGTATAGCCTAAAGTCAGGTAGGTTGATTCCTCCAGTTCCATTCTTCTTTCTCAAGATTGCTTTGGCTATAC